>VXAA01005176.1:740044-752240 GCA_013399115.1 Anseranas semipalmata
GTGGGTTTTTTTTTGTTTGTTTTTGTTTTTAAATACCCAAGGAGAGATGATTTACAGTGAATTCTACACTGTGAGCTCTGACATAGAATCACAGAATGGTTGCAAGGGACCTTAAAGATCATCTATAATTTACTTGTAATAGTATCAGAAGTTAACAGCCACTGTATTACTAAAAATTATTTTGGAAAACCATTGTAATAACACGTAAAACCTCATTCCCTGTGGTACTGTCCAATCATTTACTGAACTGGAGTCAGTCTAAATGCAGAAGAGAAACAACGAGAGCATCACTTCAGATGGAAAAAAATACATTTTTTCTACTTTTTTTCCCAATTTTGGCAGTTTTGCATTCTGGGGGGATAGATTGGGTTTATGCATGGAGGGATTTACAAAATTTGATCCAAAAAAATAAGAAATCATATCAGTTGGCTATGAGTTTCATTCCTCAATGAACAAAGTAGCAATATGTAATTCATCTGAAGAGGTGTGATGAGATTGTTTTACTAGCACAAGTAAAGGGGATGGAAGAGGACAGCAGAAGTGAAACTGCAGTGTAGTTCCAGGGACAAACAATTAGGCAGTGACGATTTGGGAAGAAAAATAATCACAGCTTTGTGTGTTTGAAAACACTGTAATTAAATCAAATAATGTCTCTGATGTTGTATTTTTTTACTGTAGAAAGAAGTTTCCTGCAAGCAGCCCAGAAGAGTGGTAACGAATTTATCACATAATGCATTTTGTTATGTGGTGAGACAGAGGAAAACGAACAGTGATTGAGCACCACCGTAAGGTAGTGTATTTGTCACTCTGCGTGAATCAAAAAGCTACAGGGACACCATATAGTATTTGCTGTCTGTGTTTTGATTCACCATGTTGGTTGTGTTAGAACTATTAATGATGATATCTGGTGAACTTTTTAATTTGGAAGAGCTAATTAGGGTATTTTCAACTAGGAGCATTCTTAAAGTAAATTTCTAGCAGTTTCAGTATGTTCAGCATAACCTTGGACCACTAAGACTGAATACTTCGATCAGCAGCATCTAACAGCAGCAATCTTAATATTATTTATGTATACAGCTAGATTTTTATTTTTATAGCTAAAGTCAGTGGCTGCAATGTCACTGGTGATAATGTATTACCATTTTTATCTATGGAAATGGAAAGAAAATCACATAGACTTAATAGGAAATATTATGGTAATCCCCATATATCAGTTAAGATAACTGTATTTCAGCAGGGCATAAATTGCCACAGGCTTCTTCTGTATTCAGACAACTCTAAGACTTAAAAGCAAATGCATATGTGCGTTCCCCTCTCTTCTTGGTGTTCATCAACATAGTGTAATTGTTGATTCAACCAGTGAAGGGGAAGGAGACATATGTGGGTCACAGGGAGTTCAGAATGACTGAAAGACACCACTGCAAAGTATCATGAGTCATATTGTCCAGATTGTGTGATAATGGTGGCTGTTAGGTGTTACTCCATTGGTCATGCAGAAAATGGAAGGGAAAAAGCTAACTAAGCATTTTAATGTCACACAGACAAGAGATTTTGGGGGGGTTGTCTCCGGTATTCACTTTATTAAAAGTGAAAAACCTATCTACATCCTGAGACATCATTTCGTATCAATAATAAAATGTCTGCTTCTTATACCACCTCAGCAATATATATACATACATACATATGAAATATATCATGGTATTTTTATTCATAGCTTCAACTACGATGACAACAGGGTCGGAAATCTTATTTTAATGAGCAAGAATGGCAGAGGATGAAGTGCAGCACGGCTGTAACTCAAAGTTCCTGCAGATCACGTTCCTGTACAAAAGAGGAGGAGATGACATTGCTGCATTACAGCTCTGGGGCCCTTCAGCCCCAGCTGCAGGTTAAGTTGTGTTACGCACTGTGCAAATTTCTGAACCAAATAATGCTTGCTGCCCCAACACATCTATCCACTCAGTGCAAGTCAAGGAACACCATATCAGCCTGCAACAGGATGGGAAAAGCCCAAGGCAACCACGGGTGACATACAGCCCCAGAAGCTGCTTTGTAGTCAGTGTAGAAGTGGGGTGGGAGAGCAGCAGTGGCTGGGCCTGTGCCCTGGTGCTGCTCCCAGCACCACACCTGAGGGGAGCGCCGGGCCTTACAGGCCGCCACAATTCTTCCTCCTCGTACCTTGTCACCTCCCATACGTTCTGCCCACCTTCGCGACAAATGCCCTTCTTCTGCCCGCACCCTGCCAAATGAAGGAGCCGGTCACCGCCGCGCTCAGATGGGGCTGAGCGATGGAGGGCCTAAGCGATGGAGGGCCTAAGCTGTGGTGCGAGGCCGGAGCAGCCTGGCCTAACTGTTATCAACTGCAATGACTGCAAGTCTTCATCCAGGGTGTTTTCACTCTTTTCCCTTTCAAATATTCGCCTCGCTTTTCTAGAACCTGTACAAATTTTCACTCATGAAGGAAAACCAAAGTAATATCAAAAAAATAAAGTCAGATTACTTTTTGTTGGTGGTGGTGGTGGTGGTTTTTTTTTCCTACAAAACAAGATGATACGCAAAAGAGCTAGAAAGACTTCAGGATATTTTATTTATCAGCTGTTGCTTGCTTCATTTAAAAATACAGCCTAACCAGTGTCACACATAAAGAAAGAATCCGAGGACTCAGAGTTGTTCCACATTAATCTCCCCTTTGTTAATGTTTCACGATCAGCTTTAGGTCATATGAGGCCCCTGTTGAAAGTCAGCTTAGATTGCTCACAGCAGAAAAAATGATATGATAAGGGAGGAGGAGGGGATAAGCCTATTGTGAAAACCACCACAAGATATATAATTTTCTTTTGCTGAATAACATTAACATTGTGAATATATCCTTGAAGTACGGATGACTTTTAAAATCTGTACATATGCATATATGCAACCATGTTAGACTATATATGACATATATATTATATATGATTAAATCTACAAAAAAAAGTAAATACACTTACTAAAAAGACAAAATGTTTTGATTACCTGTTTGAAATTAATTTACAACCAACTCCCTCTAAGTCCAGGAGTTTTTACATTTGTTTAAGTGAGTTCATTCCTGAGTATTTTTGTTTTCATCTCACTTCCTGGCTTTTGTTCTTTCACCTTGTCTTTTTGGAGGGCTTGAAAAGAGCCTCTTGTTTAGTGTGGTTTGTATTTCAAGTACTGTCAAGCATGAGTGAGTAATACTTGGCTGATTTCACAGGTTTCAGTTTTACAGCCGCAACGTTTAAGTCATTTGTTGACTCCATATGTTTGTGCCCAAATAGCAATATGAGATGTCTTATACACAGCACACGTTTGTTGGACTGCACGGAAAAGAGGTGACAGTAGCAGAAGCAAACTGAATTACATAAAGAATAAATAATAGTTTATTCCAAAATTTCTGCCTTAAGAATCACATCAGACATCATTAACAAATTGTAAGTGTCATTGCTTCTTCTTCCAGGCAATTGCTTTAATACCCAAGACAGTGACATAGGCAAAAGGAGAATTGGTCTGACTGGTTTCTTTACAAAGCAAACTTTCACAGGGTTGCAGGCCCCTCTTTATGCTGAATTTAGTCCATCATCTAATCAGTGATACTGAGATTCTGGTAAGAAAATGTAACACGTTTTAACACCATTTATAAAAATTAAAACAATAAATAAATTATTTGCGAGCCTTAATGTGCAGAATCCGTGTGAAGCCACTGATGATGCACGTTTTAAGGCAGCTCTGTGTATGTTTCTGTGTGGAACATATCCATTCCAAAGACGTATACTGCTATTTGACGCAGCCTTTTCTAGAAATGCCATTAAGTTAACAAGTCACATCTCCAGTTCGGATTGCTCCCAGTACAGAGGTGGACTGACAGCTCTGAACAGGCAACAGTATTTCAGAATCTTCTGAGAAGGACACAGGGATTGTCCATGTATGGGAAATGCAACCACTAATGCTTTGCTGCTGGCAGTCCCCACAGTACCCCACGAGCAGCCGGTGGCAGCGAAGCACTTGCAGCTGGTAGGAGGAGAGCTGGTGGCAAAAGCAGTACCTCTCTGTGCCTGGCTTCCAGCTGAGAGAAGCAGAACAGATGGCTGGGAAGGGAGATGGGGCGAGGAGCAAACATCCACGGGGTAATGAGCAATCTCCTCGGACTAAATGTGCACATCTATCCAGCAGATCAGGATTCACGCTTTATCCTGGTCTTCTAGATATGACTGTAATAATTAACATAATATAAAATTAGATGAAACACCATTCACAAGAAAACAGAAGAAATAAAATCAGCCATTTCTTTTCTATTTTCATGTAAGCAATGGTTTTAATTACAAGAGGATTATTCTGTGATTGAAAATGAGCGGGAGAATGAGTGAGACAGTGGTTCACATGACTATGAAAAGAAGTGTCCCCTGTTAAGTATCCCACCCCTCTCAGCCCCACCACCTCCATTTAGCAGGTTTGCTCATCAATGTCTAAACCAAAAGGTTTTCCAAAATTTTCCATCATTTACTATTTTTCAGGGGACACAAAATATTTACTTTTTTGTTCCTGTTGTACAGTCTCCTAAGTCATAACAGGCTTGGTTTTACCATGGAAAATGAAGATGCACGCTTTGCAAAGACCACTAACCTGCATGAACACACCGTGGCAGTTTCTCTGTCCCCCTGCAGGGCTGCGCGGTCTCTCACTGCTGTCCCTCTGGCTATGTGGGAGCTGAAGAGCATCACAGTTACAGTTTGCTATTGTACAGATATTACTTTGGCTTGAAAACAGGTACAGAGGCATTACCAAAGGAAGAAAGGAACGGTGCAGATTCGTTTGACACATCAGACTGTTCATCCCTATCCTTCACACACTGGAAACCCAGTATTCTTGCAGGAACTTCAATCCAGCATATGCAGTCAGGTCTCAAGTGTATTTGTCAAATTGGCCATCGCTGTTACCACTGACTCTTCCTGGAGTCAGTCAAATGTGTACAGCCTTGAATTACAGTGCATGGGGTAGGGGGTGTCTGTCAGTGAGCCTGGGTAACTGTGGTCTGAGGATTTTTTCAATATTTTTTATTACTAGGTCAAATGGTGGTATCAATATATAGAAGATGGAGAAGACACCGCATAGCCTCACAGCCTGAGCTGGAAAAGTCACCCATACAAAATGCAGTGTCCTTTCCTGGAGAATTTTGCAAAACATAGGACATAACTTCCCTCCTGTCCACAGGTTTGTTCTGCGGATGGGGAACAGGCAGAAAGAGGTCTGAAACATTTCGGCCTTCTAGCATTTTGGGGTAAGAAGTACCACAGTGATGGTCCTGGCTGATGACAGACAGCCCTCAGGGCTTCACTGGGGCCATTCTGGGGTCTTCAATAGCATTTGTTTTTGCACACAGTCTTTTAACATCCCCAAGTACTGGATGGGTGACGGGGTAAAGGCAAAAAACAGATTGGACCTGGCATGCTAGTTTCTTGAGAGATTTCTCTTTGTAAAAAGAATTTGCAGCAGCAACGCATTTGGGAGCAGACTGCTAGAACACTGGTATAGAAGTGTAAGCACATACAGTACTTTCTAGATATAGTAACACAATTCCATTTTATGTCCAGTCTCTGGCCTTTTATCTAATGTTAGAATAAACATGACTTTTCAAGCTTATTAGATAAAATACTAAGCTGTGGAGAGATTTAAGAAGTTTCATATTTTCTTTTTTTTTTTTCCTTAGGGTGTGCTGAAAAAAAAGCATAGAAACCTGAGATTTTAATCTCCGAGTGGTTATCCTGATAACTAATAAATCTAACCTTTCCAAGCAGACGTATGAAGTTAAGGGGACTAATTGATCATGTTGGCACAAAGGTGTTGTTCATTCTGCAAAGGCCAAGTTAATCCACATTGATGTAATTCAAATTAACCTTAATCAGCTGCTAGGCTGACTGTGATTTCATTACTGGATATGCTACAATTAGACATCTCCTGTCTTTAAATGCCCCTCAGCTTTATTGCAGTGATTTTTTTTTTTTTTTAATAATAAACACCCATTTACACATCAGATGCTATTAGTGTAATTGGCTTTAAGATTGACTTTTTTTTGTGTAGTCACTTTTTGGTTCTGTTTATTCTGAAAAGGTCAAGTAATACAGATTGATGTGATCTAAATTAACCTCAAACAGTTACTTCTCCTCTCAGAATGATATGCTGTCATGGTGGGAAAGGATCAGACAGTTCCCTTTTCTTTTTTTTTTTTCTTCCAGATGCATAAATCATACGTATTTCATTCCTGAAGGCAGGTGCAAACCACTTACAAACCTATAAATTATCTCCATAATAGAATTCAAAACCAGTTGACTGTTCATCAGAAAACTTTATTTTTTCCTATTCGAAGCAATGTGGGTACGCAACCTGCTGCACAAAATATATACATTTCGAAAACGGGGTTTACTTTGCAAATAAAACCTGATCCAAAGCCCACTTTCTTCCATTTGATTTCGTACCTCACACAGACAGCGGGAACACAATTTTCAACTGCGAATTCATGGGCACTGTGCTTGATTGTGGCACTGAACAACTAAAGCAGGTTCCCTCATTTGATCTGGTTTCTCGAGGAAAACAAGTGCAATTTCCTTACCTCTCTTCTCCTTCAATTATCTCAAGCTAAGAGCAATGCCTGTTAATGCTGCCTTGATGAAATGGAAAGGTACAACGAGTAAAACACTCAAGGCGGGCTGTAAGAAACGTGAAGGCGGGCTGTAAGAAATGTGAGACAAAAGATGTTCCCTTTCCTCCTGAGGGAGGGAACTAGGTGGGGAAGGCGCGGGCGGCAAGGGCAGCTCACACCATACGCGGCTCTCTGAAGTCAGCATCCACAAATGCAGGAGGGGGCAGCGACGAGACAGCCCTGAGCCCCCCCGCGGGACCTGCTCCCTCCTGGGGGGCCCTTGAGGGGCTGGAGGTGAAAGACCAGGGAAGGAAGGAGGGCAGGGAGCTGGGCAAGGCGTCCTCCGGCCCCATGTACCACCACGTCTCCCTCCGGCTCTGCACTCAGGCAACCTGAGCGGGACACGGAGACGCGGAAATGGAGCTCGACGTAGAGAATGACCATGGCTGTCGCATCATTTATGGATCAGAATAAAAGTTTAATTTTGCATTTAGTTGAAGACTGCGCTGTAATCAATAATTAATTTGCCAGTTGTGGTTATTTTGCATGTCCAGTCACCTTCCTACATGCAAAAAAACCAGAACAAGCATATCAACTTACTGATTCAGCCCTGAACCTGCACCCGAAGGATGCAGTGCAGCACGCTAACTCTGGCAGCACTGGTGTGACCTCGGAGCTATTCTCCTCTCTGACAACACATGTCAGCCCCCCCTCCTCTTTTATGCTGCTGAAATCCCCAAATTTGAAAGTCAGCTCTTAACAGTATGCAAGGAGAGCGCTCTGTGCCAGGAACGAGTAAAAGGAATATTTTTTATCCTGTAGAATTGTCTTAAACGTACCAGAATGACTACAAGGAGAAACAAAGCAAGTACACAGACAGAAGACCAAGTGGTTCTTATTGTAAAGGTATTTTCATAAAAAGTAAAAATGCTCATTGGATCTCCACTGCTGTGGAAAATCCACACTCTTTTCTCTGAATAATGCAACACCTTGAATAAAGAATTGTAAGAAGCTGCAATTACTCTGGGAGATTTCCCTAAATCTTCCAGCCTTGGGGGCTGGAAAAGGAGAGCAGAGGCAGCTCTATCCTTCTGATGTTTACCTAACACTTGGGTTGCTCCCTTAATAAACCTTGAAGGAAAAGAAACACGGAAAAGCTCCTAATAATTCTTTGGGAAGTTTCACTGCTGAACATTATTTAGGATGCATTTGAGCCTTAAATTTGGATACACAGGGGGGATCTCTCTTTTCTGCCTCCTGTTTGCCACTGTATTTCTTCAAGTGTGCAAAATCTGTAAGGTTTTATTGATTTTTCCCTTGTTGTTCAGTATGAAATAGAAAGGACTTGAGAGGCTCTTGGTGAACCCACCCCCTGTACATCTAGGGACAAACCTATTTTGCTTGGGGTATCAGTTTCTTCAAGGCTCAACATATAAGCAATATTAGGGACATAATAAAGCTATCTACCCACAGAGAAGCTGATTGCTTTAGCAACCAATTGCATATGATAATCTTTACTTAAAATTGACATAATACTGTAACATAAACACTGACACTAATTGTGAAAACAATCACAGTCAAAGCCAATTATACTGTGGGTTTCTAAGTACGATCACAACTGCTGTTTATGGCGACAGAAATAATATCATGAGTCTACATGAAAGACTATATACAGATGGCGAAGAAGATTATGCTTGGCAGAACTCAGAAAAAGGGGTACATTGAAATTATTTTTTTTTAAGCAAACCACAGGAACTAATATTACATCACTAAAAATGGGCTGAAAGATTCAGGTAAGACTGACCTGCTCTTTCACTTAATATCAAACTATATCCGAGATGACTGAAAAAAATTCAGTACCTTTACTTATGTATGTGTAAGTGGATGTGAATGTCTGTACGTAACTATAATACAAGTGCCACATTTTTCAGTTTGGATGAAAATAGTATAAAAAACTGGTGGGCTTGCAGCATATATGCCTTTGGGCCTTCCAGAAAGATGAAGTATTAGCACTCACACAGAGTAAATTGTTTCAAAGTGGTTTTAATAAATCTTAGAATGCATCTGGCAAAAACTGAACCTTAATCTTTGGTATAGGTCAATGACCAGAAATATGCAGACTCACACCAAATGGGTATATGGCTTCATATTCATTAGGGTGTTGTTGAGTCTGATTTTTGTATTTAGGAGTTTTATCATGCCTACTTACATTCTTGTCCCCCATTATGAACTGAGATTAATTTAACAACACCAATTTAGAAGCAACAAGATGTGCAGAGTCAGTTATCATGCTAATGCTCAGTACTTCTGTCATTCCAGAGTGTCATTTGCAGACATTTATTTTTACAGGAGTGTAAAATGATCCCCAAGTAGTTTGTTATTGCAATGTGATAAATTATACTGTGGTTCTTACTACTCTGGTTCTCTAAGTAAGTTTCAGTAAAACTTAAATGAGCATGTTAATGACTGTTGTCGGTGGTTTGCTGTTGTTAGTTTTTTTGTTTTATGACTCTGTACGTATATTTATCAAAATCAACCCTAAACAGCCTACAGTGTTTCCCTTCTTGTCCTCTGACAGCTTTTTCACCCTACTATCCTGCTCAGCAGCACTTCAAAAAAGCCAAGTACAAGGAAGGTTTTAGTTTCACTTTAAAATACCCAATTTAGCATGTTAGGTGAAAGAAAACTTTGAAGGCAGCCAAGCTACCTTTGGAACACAACAGCTATGCTGGAGATGAAACCTGGTGCTTTTCTTTGAAGACAAGCTACCTGCTAAGCACTCTTGACCATGGGTGTTCAAAACTCAGCAGAAAGCAGGGTTTATCTCCTTTCCTGGTCATTTTGCACTCAACAAGCTCCTGGGATGCTTTTGAGTAACGTTTCATATTTAAACCTAAATTAGAAACAGGGATCAGCCTTTGTAGAGATGTGAACTAGATTTTCAAAACAACAAGTTGACAAAAATTCATCTTCTGCTCAAGCACCAAAATCACGGGCAGATGTCACAGGAACCTCTTCCAATATGTTCTATCAGACCTAGCCCATTATTCTGAGGTGCACAGGAGAAAATGAAGGTGAATTATTATTACTTTTGGCTAAAATAAATCTATTTCTGCTCTGCAGTTTCTTCCTTGGCTTACTGCCTTCCCTTTTAGACATTCAGGGTAGAAGGGGTTGTAGATTTTTGTACTTTAGCAAGCGTTTAAATAAGATGAGCCTAATGAATGCTTCTTGTGTTTCCCTGTAACTAGAGAAGGATCAGAACTTCATACTTTGCTATTAAATGACTACAAGTGTTAGCAATCAGATGGAAGGCTGTGACTAGTTACGAAACTAAGAAATTTCGTATTTCTTTTTTAATAGGTAAATAAGTGCATATGACACTTGGTAAAACACTTCATCCTATGAACTCCTCTGCAGTGGCTATCTTCCAGTATTCCTAGACTAGTGTAGAAAGAACACTCTTGGAACTACAGAAAAAAAAAAGGCATTCAGTAAAGATTGGTTTAAAAAAAAATCCTTCACGCACAAATATTATCTGTTACGTGTCTAAGAAGCCAGAACTACCTCTAAAACTTCAAGGCTGGAAGAACTGGATCGACAGATATGGTTAAGTGAATGACTCTGCACAAATGGCATATATTCAAATGTAATAAAAATGTTGCCATCTGCTGTAAGAGTGGATATGAGTCACTGTCTTGAATAAATAAATATTTTTGAAAAAAAGTAACAGACAAATGTCACAAAGAAAATGGCAAAAGATTTATTTTCCCTAATGTTAATACCTAACAACCTTCAGGAAACCGGGGCCATTATAGGGATTAAGAGAGTTACCAACACTTGAATATTTATAAAGAACTCAGAGAATGACTAGGAACAATAGACTGGTCACTCTAATCTTTCTTCACAGGTAAAAATTATGGATTAGAGACTACAAGTGTAAGTACTGCCCATCAGCTTGGTTTCAAAGAAGGTAGATACTGTCATTCTGTTCTCTTTGATGGGACTATGGATCTGAGTAGCAAACTGGCATAGTATACTGGGATTTTTCCAAGGCATTTGATTTAGTATTTACAAGGTGGTTTACAGAATAAGTTAGCCTCATATGTAATTAATAATAATCAAAGATTTAACTGGAGCTTCATAGAACAAATTAAAAGAATCTATTACCAACATTGCTACGAATATTTGAGTCAGTCTCTAGTGACATCACTAGCGTATGAACTTCTTAACCAACATCATTTTCTGTCATGATCTTTATGATATAAAATCCTTTTTATTAAAACCTGACAGAGGATATGAGCCTTGGAAAAAGATAGCGTAAGAGGTCTAATGGTTCCATACAATCCTAACTTTTAGGAAATTTAGAACCAATGAGTTTATCTGAATAAGGTCTCTGAAACCCACACTTGGAAAGAAAGTATGTTTTTGCCAAAAAACATGTGAAAGCAGAATACAGACACCTGCCACTAGCTTCCTGGTATTAGAAAGGTCATTATACTATAGGCAGCAGAAAACTCCAGAAACCTTTGACACTCATTAATTTGATTCTGAAAAAACACTCTCAGAACTTGCAATACTCTCTTTTCAGAATAACAGGCTGGAAATCTGAGAAACTAACCATAGTCTGAAAAGGGGATCACCTGAAATATGCAGGATTTTTGGTCTTCTAGTGAAAAAAAAATTCAAACTTTCATAACCTGCTAACATAACTTCATGAAAGGCCTGACTGAATTGGTCTTCTGTCAAACATCAGTCATTAGTAATGGCACAAAAGCTTATTATACATTTTGTTCACCTCTGAGACAAGCTAAATTCAACAATGTCACTTTTAACCTTAGGAAAGGAAATGAAACGGCTTAGAGCCTCACACCCTGTAAGTCATACTAGATATAAACTCTCAGAAGGGTCTTGATGACATTTGTCTTCCCAAACTCATGTATTTGGGCACACTGTTCAAATGTAAATCTAATCCTACTGCAAAAGAAGGTTTTAAGATTTAATCACAATTTACAAAGCAGTTTTGAAAAACACAACGTAAATGTTATATATTTTATATGTACATACATAATTTTGCATATACATTTACAGAAAATGAAAGATATGAAAGAGTTCTAACAGGACTATAGCCAACTTGTTCCTCTCTAGCCACTCGTGATTTTCAGTAATCAAACTATCATCGTATAGCCAGATTCTGCTTTTCAAATAGAATGTCCAAGTAAAGAAAATGCAGAGTATTTGATGATATATTTGATTAATTTTATGCACATATTCTCAGCTGTGAAAAATTTCCAGAAGAGATCTCTATGTGTCTAGAAATGGCTGTCCTCAATATACTTATTCTAACCTTTCAGTAAAAATTGCCTGAAGATACAGCTCAAATTGCAAGTCTGACCGCTATTAACTTGTCCATTAACTTAATAAGAAACCCTCATATACTTAGAAGACCAGTGTCACTAGGTTCAGGCGAGATCTGTATCAAATACATGCTAGTTCTCTGGCTATGTCCTCGACAAATCTTCCTCTGTGATATAAGACTCCCTT
>VXAA01005176.1:752272-769353 GCA_013399115.1 Anseranas semipalmata
TTCCCCTTCCCCTTCCCCTTCCCCTTCTCCTTCTCCTTTCCCTTCCCTTCCTCAGAATTTTGGATGTACATGCTTAAATTCCACCTACTAGCATCTAAATGTATTTAGTAGCCAAAGCCTTTATGAACTCTGGTCCTTAACCCTTACCAATTTCAGAACATAACAGAGTCTCTTCTCTGGATATCCTATCTGTTACGTGCCAAAGAGGCTAAAATTAAATACACATTCAGCCAAGACATACACATTCCTCTTTGCTTATAGCTAAATCAATACATTAAATAATTCATGAAGATTTTAACCAATATTTCAATCTAATTAAATAAGCACTGTATATGTTTTATTACTTGGTACTAGGCTTGACTAGCATTGTCTTATTTAACTACTTTGTAGAGATGATTCATTTAATTTGTTTCCATATTATTATTTATGTCTGCACTTATTTATAAATGATAGATATAAAAAAGCCCAGTAGGATAGGGATAGGGAAAGGGGAATGAGAGGGACTGGGCAAAAATAGTATCTTTTTTCTTAAAATTTTCTATGTACACATCTTTTTTTTCTTAAAATTGTACTTAAAAAAATAAAATTAACCTATTTTTTCTTGTTTAGTGTTATATTGAAAATTTCAAGTGTTTCCACTTCATCCACTAGAAGTGTATGTTGAATACGTGGCACAAATAAAAGCCATATAATCTGGCCTTAAATGATTTAGCAATGAATGTGATTGTGAGTAGAGATGAATGAAGTCACAGTGGTTCTCCAGAAAAGTCGCGTAAGGCAGTGTATAATTAAGTATTAAGACAGTATTTCTTGTTACTCCCATTTACTTTATGTGATCGTCCAAAACACTAAGAGGTTCACCATATATTAACACTCTTATGGATTCTTCCTCTCCCATTTTCTAGAGACTGTTATGTGCTTTTTCAAAACAATATGCATAGGTGTCTCACTAATGAGAAACACTCATCTGACGGGAAAAAATCAAACCCTGACAGATGCAATTTCTTTCTGGCCTCTCCTTACCATAAAAGTCATGGGTCCCGTATCAGCATCAAATACCAGTACCTCTGTAACTGTTCAGCAGTTCTATAAAGGGGATTGCCAGGGCTGAAAACCATACCACAGCATCATCCCTCTGCGTTTGTCCTGTTTTCACCCTCTTCCACGTTCAGCTCCTGGATGCTGCTGGAGCCCAAACACCAGGTCAGATGGCTCCCTGGGCCCGCCCGGGACAGTATGTTTGTTTTCCTGTTCTTAGTGCTTTGGAGCAGAATAGAAGCTCGAACAAATACAAGTTCCAGACAGCCCTGTGCAAAAATCTTTTTCGCTCAAAATAAAAGCACCAGCCCAAAAGACAAGCGAGCCCTGACTACAGCATCTCTTCACAAGGCAAATTCCCAAACAATGAAAATTAATCAAAGTTCTGATGGCACCTAATAACACTGCAGTCATTGAGAATGATTTTTATTGTCCCTAATGAGCATTTTATAGACATTCATATTTGAGCAGTGTCTGAATCTTTCAAAATAAGAACCAGTGTTTTCCCTGGAGAAGAAGCATGATGCTGAATGCAATCTGTCAGTGAGTCGGGGCTTCTCAGACTTCTACACTAGTAACAGATGATCAAATCCTCTTCTGTGTTTCATGATTTGAAGGTGTAAGTCAGTTTAGCCATTAAATAAGTCAACATTCCTCTTATCTATCAGTTACTTTGATTTTATAGATAAAGGTATAACTTCTATTGCAAGTAATTAAAAAGGAATAATTTATTTCACAATGTAGTCTCTATCACAGTCTGCTTCATGCCTAAAATGAGGGCAACCACCAGCTATAATTTTTGCTTTTCTAGCCTATTCTCTCAAAAGAGGAATGTGATTTCACTTTGATTTTTCATTCTCATAACAAGAATTATGAAGTATTTCATATATTTAAAAATAGCTAGTCTTGAAAAAATAATAATCTAGGAACCTGTCCCTTTCCCTCTATTATCACAGAAATACTAAATTGCAGATAGCCTTCTCTCTTGTCTGTTTTAACACTGAGGAATCAGAAGACAGTCCCTTGGAGTTCCTTCAAAATACTGCTCATTTTATTAAAAAGGATGTTTCCACTGACAAAGATTAAAAATAGAATTGAATGCACTTCATCCTGGCACCACTAATAATAATCTCCTAATCTTCATCTTTTTCTCGCTTTGTATCTATTTCCTATTCCGTAAACCACTTATTGCCTGATTGTTGTTGTTGTCTTTGAGCACCATTTTAAATTACATAAATATAACATTGTATTTATCCACAGCATTTCTGTGAATTTCTTTTGTTAGTCAATCATCAAACAGGAGTTTAGGCTGAAACTTTGTCTTCACCAGCACATCCTCGCTCAATGTTTCCAGGCAATTCTAGATAGGAATCATACAGACATATATTTTAAGATACTCAGATGTGAGCATGTTTTTCATTTATGCCCTGTAATAATTCCTGCTGCCTTTAAAGAAGTTTATCAGGAAAAAGTACTATATACCTGTATGATGAAACATACATATGATTATATCCATATAAGGCAGTACATTTAAGGCACCTGGTTTTGTATCTGCATTACTGAATCTTCTGTTTATGATTCTGTGCAGACAAGGCAGATAGCAATGCAGCTCCTGCTGCTCTTTGCTGTGGCATTAAGCCCCTGAGCTTTGCGATACTCTTTGTCTGGCCTAAGCGCCATTTACCCATCCCACAGCAAATCACCGCTTTACCCTCTTTAAAAATGTCCTGACAAATATGTTGACACCTCATTTACTTATTATTTGAATTATTACTTGAATTGAGGAAGTGCATAGGACAGCGTTCAAGATGTGCGAGCAGCCACCGAGCCGAGCCAGTCCGGACAGGGGCCAGCAGCTTCCAGCCGGGCGCAGCGCTGCGCACGGGCACAGCTAGATGCCCACCGAGAGAACCGGGGCAGCTGATAAACGAGCAGCTTTTGCTTCCTTCCATTTTTAATCTCTGACATGCGAGCTCAGTTTCTTCAGTAGAGTGTATCACAGTGAGTTTATCCATATACTTGGTACGAGCAAGACTTGTGACTGCAGTTCTTAGCTAAAAGAAAAAAACATAAAGGAGGAGCACGGCAGGTATGTGACAGCACACTTCTGGGTGAAAGAACCCTTCTGCATCTTTACAAGCCTCCCTCAAGCAAAAAACATAACTAGCCTCTTTGAATGTGTGAATGTGCACAAGCAGACTACAACTTTCTCATACCCCGCAGCGCGTACCCCTCCCAGTAAATGATCAGTAGGAAGGACACTCCGTGGTTTGGGAACTCTTTGCACATCTGAATCAGTGTGTGGAGAGCTGCATTTCCAAACGCTGGGCTATTTTCATTTCATGAAGGAATTGTTTCAGAAAAACAAAGTATCAGGTCTTGAAAGCAGCTGATTAATACGTGTTCTTCTTCCTCCCAGAAAATTCTGAGTAAAACATTACTGACGAATAGTCTCTTTTAAGGCAAACAAGTCTGTTGGCCTGCTCGTGGGCCTCCAGCTTCCTGTTACACCCCGAATATTTTTCCCTGTTCCCTGCAGAATGGATTTGTTTCCAAAAGAGAAACACCTGTGTAACACACCTAAAAATTATATACAATTTTTCACCTCGCTGGGCCTGCACTTTCCAATGCTCACTAATTGGTACTTAAGAGAATGCTATTGTGTTTTCTGACTGCCTTCTATGCACAGTCAGTCGGAGTTTAAAATAAATCCTGTTAAGTTTTAGGAGTGGGTGATTACTTTCATTTTTAGTTCTAAACACGCTGGTTGTCGCTCAATTTATTCTGTCCTTTATCCTTTCTGCTTTCTACGCCTTCCCACTTATTTTCCTCCCACCCCCTAGTGGGAATTTCCACTCGTTGGCCAGCAGCAACAACAAACCTGAGGAAAGATCCCCAGCAAAAGATCTTCGCCTAAAAGCGCTCGGCTGCGGATGCTGGAGCGGTGCCCAGGCGAACCCCGCCGCAGCGCGCGCTGCTGTCCCTCCCCGCGGGAAGGCTGCGATTGCTCGCGCCCGCCCGCGGCAGCATACAGCCCCCGCCGCCTCCCCGCGGGGACCCTCGCAGCCTGCAGCTCCTGACAGAAGGGGAGGCTCAAGAGCGGGGCCGCAGAGCGGCAGCTCGTCCCTTCCTGCTCCCAGGGGCAATTCCACGGCAAAACGACGACGACAAAGGTCCCCCTTCGTGCTGCAGTTGCCTGTTCCAGTTACAATTGCCATGGTCCGACGTCAGCCAAGACGGGGGGTGTGGGGAGGGGTTGAAGTTTATACAGCGATTCTGCTCAGGTGCTGACGCTCAGAAATGTGCCTGGAGACAAACATGATTTATTGGCCTGCCTTAAAATGATGCACTACCCATCTGATGCTATCACCATGCACAAATCTTCTGTTGTCCTTAGGTATGAGAGGGGATGGTCAGCCCCTAACAGCATTGTTTCCAATCTGTGTGTGCTCCAAAAATGCTGTTTTCTCTAGGCCTGCCTAAATTACTAGTTAGGCATACACACAACACAGGACCTTTTAAACGCGTGGCTTAACCTTGAGACTCGCTCTGATTGTAGCTAAATCCGTTTCACCCAAGATTACATTTGATATATATGTATGGAATGACCTCTTTGAGACGATAAAATTGAAGTTCAAATGCTTGCACAAGGAGCTTGGGTAGGGCTCCTTGAAAGACGTGATGGCTGCAGTTCTCCGGAGCTATGTGAGAGGTGATCAGAAGGCAAAAAAGAGGTACAGCACAGTATAAACTGCATACTGAATGTGACACTGGCCCTTGATGGAAGGAGAGAAGATTCAGAACACAGCAGAATGAAAGTGAATAATGCACCATAGTTCATATCCACAAAGGGTCTCAGGTAAAGGAGCACTGGCAACTTCAGCAACGGCATTTCACAAGCCGTGTTTTATTTTGCAGCCTCTATTTTTTCTCACTAGGTAATGACTGCAAATCATTTGGATTTTGCATTGCTATATACAAATGAGTTTGAAATCCTTGATGTGCTTTGTGTAGCTCCCTAAAAGCAAAACTTAAGAAGTCTCTTTTAACCTGCAAGGACCCACTGATATGTAAGCAACTGCTCATAAATAATCCAGATTAAATGCACTTTAAATACACCGTGATTACAGGTGACGCAAAACAACAGTGCCTCTGCTAAGGGCAGCAGCAGTTTACAGGTGCAGAACCGTAACCCGGGCATCGCAGACCGTGCAGGCAGCGTGGCTGGGAGGCGTTGTGGAGAAGTGCTCGCGCTGTTCTGCACTGCTTCTTCCCAAGCACCTCTCCTGGTGTTATTCATCTAAAGCAGCCCATGCAATAAATGCAGCTGTGACTGTTGTCATCCTGGGAAGGCAAGAAGAATAAGGCTTCCTCTCCTTGCTGTCTCAGCTGCCATTTGCATATACAAGCTTGAGTGCTTGGCCTATCGGCAGTGAAACAAAACAAAACAAAGCACTCAGAATATGAGGAGTCAAAATTCACTGAACGCCTGAGATGAACTGCAATCACAGGGTTAGGTTTGCAGATGTTCTAGTTTGAGGTGGGTTATTTAAGCTTCAGCAAAACAGGCTTGTGCCTGTTTTCATATTGCAAAGGCCACTGTTTGAAGGGTAGAGGGAAGGAAGAGCTGTTAAAAGCTATTTACATAGTGAAAAGGGAACAGACACAACTTAAGAAGGAACGTGCACCATACTGAGCCCTCAAAATGTATTCTTTGAAATTGCAGCTCTGTGTGGTTATATCATCTTGGCAGCTGAAGTAATACTGTGTGCAACTATCCATATTAGGAAAACTGTAAAAATTAGTAATGGCTCTGTTTATAGCTTCATTTTTCTACACTTAGTGTTCTCCAGCCACAGCTCAAGTTGCTGCTGCATTTCAAAGATCACTCCAGGATTTTTGATTATGGAGATTCCAAAAACCTTTATCGGCACGCAGATATTGCAAGCTGTCGTGTTTAAATACAAACGTGATTATCAGTTCTCTGGACAACCCTTTATGGGTATTAGTATTGTGTTCTAAAAAAGCCCTCAGTAGCAGTTTTTTTACCATGTAACAATTTCATAGACTAGTGAGTGAATATGAAGGGAATGAACTGCTCTTAGTAACAGCAAAACATCTTCCAGGGGAAATAACTTCATTTGAATACTGTATTTAAAATTTTAAGGTATATGTAAACCTTTCTACTTCAAAATACACTGGCTCTTTCATGTCCTCTGGTTCTGTCAACAGGAGAAAAAGTAGAATTACACTGTTCACACAATGAATATACCCACTGTCACGTATCTATGCTGATGTGATTGATACAAATATAGATTTACATGCTTATGTTGTTCAATTACTAGCTTAGATGAATCGGACAACAGTGATGTAAGAAGCAGGTGGTGGAAGAAATGAGAATAAGCAGCGTTACCAATGTGTTTCACTCATTGAAAACACTGTGTATCAAACAGCAGCTGTAACATGATTACCTAAAGCAAGCAAGGAAGATGGTGCATCTGTAATACGTGTGCTGAAGACAAAATGGTGACAAGAGATTGGTGATGCACCGATCTTCCTCCTGAAGAGCAGATTTGAGCCATATCCATTTCTAAGGCCCTCAGTTTAGGGCTTTAGTAAGTGATAATGATTAATCTTTATGCATGTTTTACTGAGACGGGTATCACCTACACATCCCCTCCAGGTAAACGTAGACAACGATCAGTCTGCTAGCTACTACTAGTTAAGAGAGAACATATTCCCCAAACCCTCATCCCTCTTGCATGGTGTCCCTGCTAAGAGCTCTTCCACCAGCTACGTGGTGTAGTGAGAAATCACCACCCATCCGTGGATTTGTAGAAATGCAGGTGCCCATGATGGCAGTAAGAAGCTGAGGCAATTCCCAGCACAACTCACCAGGAGCTGGAAGAGGACGGCTTCCTTTTGGTAGAAGCAGCCAGGGGACAGGGCATCTTTTGGCTGTTTTGAAAAATCCACCTTAAGTCTTTTTCTAGACTCTCTTTCTCTGCACGTGAGCATATGTGCATACAGCGATCACAGAGCAAAACTCAGGAATACACATGTGCCTTGGAAGAAGATTTGAGCCTGGATTTCAAACACTGATTTAAAATTCCTTGCTTCTTCAAGAAGCTGGATAAGCTACCACGAGCATGCTGGATGAAGAATAGTGGCTGAATTCACCCTCAAACCAACACACTAGTCAATTCAGGATGGATTCACCGATCTTTGAATGAAACGTTGATGTTTCCTCAAAGGGAATTTACCTTGGTAGTGTTTATGTGTGTATGCACTGTTCAGAGACCGTTCAGAGCCAAAATGCCCGCCAGGAACCTGCTTCATTATCTCAAGTCACAAGCTCTGCAGACCATGGTGGCTTCAACTGGCTCTGGCAAGAGATCCTTAAAGATACAATTTGCCACAGTTTAATGGCCATCTAAACATGATGACAAGAAATAACTAACATTAACATGACAGTTAATTCAAAAACCTCACAGCCAGTTTCTTATCTACGGTAAGTGCAAAAGATGCATTATTCTCTGAGGTGGCATGTGCAGTTTGCATGGCTGCGTATTTGCCCTCAGAGATTGCTGTTGTAAAAGGATTGTAGGTTTGTTTTTTTCGCCCCGATTGCTCCACATTCTATAAAGCCTCAACAAAAGACAGTGCTGATGTTCTGCGTCATAGCCGCCTTTTTAGTAATCTGGAGAAAGTGTTTTCTGTGTCTCCAGAGTAAACGTCTCAGTGTCTCAAAAACTGTTCACTTCATCTTTTGCTTCCTTCCGAAGCAAATAAAAGTCTGTAAGATAAAATGATTTGCAAATGTAATTGTAATAAATAAACCAAAATAAATAAATAGCAGATATTTTCCATTTATGCTTTAAAGGAAACAACTTAGGTTCCATGTTCTAGTAAATACATATAAAAAAATAAAGCCTGCAGCAGTCTATTTAAAAAAAAAACAAAACATTTGGTAGCATCTGAAAAAACAATAGTTTACTCAGCTTAGTCTCAACACACAAAAAATACTGCTGTTTTTTTTATTGCTTCTGGAGTATTTTAAGACCCCAATTTACAGTGAAGCCCATAAGAGCCCATTTCCTTTTATACTTTTATTAAGGAAAAGGAGGGGGGGGGCTGAAAGCACAGTTTCAGGAGCATATAGTTATGCAGTACTCTTGTCAAATATCAGAGGGAAAAATAGTTTATGAGAGGCCACAAAGCCACTAGAATGACAGTAAGATTTCACGTGAGCAAGCAGTAAGAGCATGCACGTCCCCCCTGATGGTGTCAGTTTGGGCTCTCCTGGATAACATGCCAATGGGACGGAAAATCTAAATTGAAGAACTGTTGTCACATGCAAAAAAGACAAAAGCAAAATTTAGAAGAAAAGTTTTAAAGTAATGCTCACAAAGGTGACACTGAAAAGTTTCAGTCTATAAATGCTTTGCTTTCACTGTTTGAAATGCTGGCTGTTCCCATAGCATGATTATTTGTATAATTGCTTCGTGTACCTAGTACTAATTTACCTTCATAGCATATTGACCTTGTATCACGTTAAACTTTGCACAGCTATTAACACATTATGCCACCACTCTGTAAACCAGCTTTCCGTTAGATTCTTCTCTTCCAAGCAGGGTTTTGTTTTTCAATATTTGCCCCTCAAGGTATTTCTCTCTATTCGTCCCTCTGTCCAAATACACTAAGGGCTTGTCAGTCTGCCTGTTGTTTTTAGTGCCTGAAAACAGGTGTAGAAGGATAGTAAATCCAAGCCAACAGCAACATTCATGACCAATTTTCATTCAAAGCAGAATGTATTTTCCAATTGTTGAACATCAGCTTGAAGGCTGCAGAAATATGTTAAAATCTGAACACTCTGGAGACGAATGTCAGTGCCAGAACTTCTGTCCTAAGCAAAAGCAAACCTGTACTTTTAAAATCTTCTGAAAAGGTCTGACTTCTTTTCACTTTTTCTTTAAATTCTATTTTCAACCACTGCTTTTCCTCTGCAGGAAAAAAAATCCTTCAGAAGTAAATGCATTGTTTTGTTACTGTTCTGGCAGCATCTTGCATTTATTTTAGGGTGCAGTATGAAAAAAAAAATAACAGGAGCAGTTCTGGCTTAAACAGCCTTTATTCTTGTCGCACCTCCTTACTGGTCTTTCCAGCTCCCACACTGCCATGCTAACACAACCCTCCATAGGTCCTAGCAACAATGAAGAAAGCCCTTTTCTGAGCCTGATTTCAACCTGGATCAGGTCTGCACTCCATTTTTTAAATCAGATTCATAAACAGAAATTGTGGAACTGAAGAGGGAATGTGGGATTTGGAAACGTGGCAGGTGAAGAAAGACTCTTCCCTGTGCCCGTCTTCCCACTAGAAGAAATGTTCATACAGACACAGATTTTGCATTTCTTTTTCCAACTAATCTAATACTTAAAAAGATGGTATTATATAAAATTACGTTTGATTGACATGGCATGTTCATTTGGGTGCTTCAGAGAATACAGACCAGAAAAGCAGTAAAATTATCTCAGTGCAAGTTGATTTATGGTCAGTACGTACTTTTTGTTGAGCTCACATGTATCAACGCTATCATTTGCTACTTTCTACTATACTAACTCGGAAGGAAGTAAAAGTCAAAGATTATAAAGTTGCGGTATTACTGTTTTAAGATATATTTTTCCTGATACCCCAAAAGAATGACGAAACACTGAGATCTTTGTGAAAGAACTATTTCATTTTGCAACAGGAGAATGTTAGAAACAGGATACGATTTGTATAATTTAACAGTTGCCAAATAAGATGATTAAAAATATATTCAGCTGAAGACAGTTCTAGTTCAAGTTTCTAAATGTATTTATCCTTGCTTTTAGCTTCCCACATATGACATCTCTTTGGGCCAAGAAGAGGGGATTTCAGTGACAATCGGAGTTAGTCCTAAATGGTGTGAAATATGAGATGGAGATATCTTGTAATAGTGGGTAACGCTAACTGTAAAAATATGAGCTGTAAAATTTAATCTTAAATTACTTTATACTGCTAATGTTTAAGCCAATTCATTACAGCTGCGTCATCCTGGCACAGAGCACCTTGTTACACTGAGCCATTAACTCCTCGCTATCTTTGTCATATATCCTGAAGAGATACGCAGCAACCATCCTCACGAAGGAGATGTGGCTAAAAAGTGCAGAGCTCTATTTGTTCTCATCAAAGTGAACACTGTTACTAAGTCCTATTTAATCGAACTTGAGAAGAAACTGACCTGTATCTCTGAAGGGATTATTCACTTTCTATCTGCAAGAGAAGGAATACACATTTGACTTAAGCAAAAGGATGCTGCTAATGATACAATTACTTTTACACATGGTGCTAGAGATTTAAGTGGATGAATTTGTAGTGAATGCAGGTTTCAAAAAATACAGCCATTCCTCTGGCGGTGGTGGTCTTGTGATCAAGGCACAGGATATGCAACAGACCTACTCCCCTCTCCTGCCGATGATACAACCTTTCTAACAGGTGACCTGCTCAAGAAGAAAAGGGGATCCCACACACCCCATGTCCTGCACTCTAATGCTCCTTCTATAGTCCAATAAAGGGAAAAAGAGAGGGTGGACTTTCATTCAATTTCTGTAAAAATGACACGGAAAAAAGACTCCTCGATGAGGGTTCATGGCAAAGTCACACTTCCTTTGTTTACAGGGTAGAAAATGATGGATCACTATTTTAAAGGCAAGAGTAATGAAACACATGGAAATTAACAGAAAACAAGACAAAGGAGAACCTCAAAATCAGTTCACATGGAATTACCCGGGATAGTTGTAATACACTGTCAGGTATGAGATCAGCAACTTCTTAAAACAAATGGAATGTCATGAGGCAAACTATTTAATTTCAGTAAAATGTTTAATACAACAACAACATGTTCTATAATTGGAAAAGATGGGGATTAGTACGGGAAATATCAAATGCCAAAGGACCTCACTAGAGAACAGATGATGACAGGTCATCCTGAACCAACAGCTGTACTGGAATGAGATCAATAGCTGAGTTGTCCAAATTTTCTTTTAGGATTAATCTTATATAATAATTTTACAGCTAAACTTGGCACAAAAATGTTGGATATTAATTGCATTTCTTCATAATAAAATGTTGAACTGAATCAATAACAGCAGGAGAGATGGATATATCATGGAGGAAAAAATGGATGGCACCGAGGATGGGGCGCAGGTATGAAATGAAATTACGTATTATGAAGTACAAGGTTTTACAGGCTAGTAGCAATAATTATTTTCTATTCTCATTTCTAATAAAACAGAAAAATATGAGTGTAGTAGTGCATCATAGGGAAATTTCAAATGCTCTGTATACAAACACTGATTTTTAGATACTGTGTAATATGGTCATGCAAAAGACATGCAAGCATGTATCACACAAGGTATTTCGAGGAGAAATCAGCAAATGATAATGCAGCTACTTAAGTCACTGATGAGACCTCAAATTTTAATTTTGTTCATATTTCTGATAAGCCATCTTCACAATTAAAAAGAATTTATGTTGGATCAGATGAAGGGAATGACTACTGGAGTGATCAAAGGAATACAGAGTGCATCTTAAAACAAGAGTCTCCTTAGCCTTGGCTTTTCACTCTAGCAAGAGGGAGGTAAATTGGCTTATAAGCATCTCAGGAGAGAAGCACGAGAAGGGAGGAGCATTTATGCATACTAAAGGAAAATAATAGGGTCCAAACAGTTGAGTACAAATTGACTGTGATCAATTCTAATACAGAAATTAGAGGACAAGTTTTAGTTGCTAGGAATGTGAGAAATGACGGTTAAGTGGCTGCACCTCCCAATAATTGCACAGATTTTTATTTTATGAGAGAACATGGCAAAAACCCTACAAACTTCAACGCCACAAGGGAGTTGATCAAGTCTCCACACCATTCACAGTTTTATAAATGCTGTAAAGAAGTAACAGAAGCAGTGATACTGTCCGCTTTAGATGTCAGTAAGTATTTTCAATCAATATGTGGTGACCAATCACTCAGAATGATGAAGATTAACTCTGGTTCTTTATTCTAATACCTCTGATTGCTTATTTTAATAATAAATTATTTTAGCTGGAGCACATTCTAATGTTGCTGTTTATGATTACCTCCTACTTCTATCAAACAAAAAGCCACCATCCACGATGAACAAATTTCAGATCCCTTAAAACTTCTTCACTTCCCCCGTTTCACCCCTCCTTACGTTACATATGAGAAGTAAAAATACTTTGAAGAGTTGGCTTGCTATTATCATTTAACTCACACCAAATATAGCCATACACAGCCAGAAAGGCTACATCTTGTACTGCTCTCAGTAAACAATGACGACAGAAGAATAAATGGAGCCCATCCATTCACACTGGTTTCAGTTCATGATTTCAGAGTGAGATAGATCAAAATGTCAGAAATACAGATGAGCATTCTGCTCCTCGTTTTTTGACTTCAACTTTCAAGCTCTGAAGAACTGGTTTTGATTCACAGATCGGCTCCCTAGTGAAAAACTTGCTATAACTCAAATGAACAGAAAAATAACTGGCTTTAATTTATAGCAAATATGAAATGTTTTATTAATTGATATTTAGCAGAGGAAGGGGATAAACATAAATATGGAAGGAATATACAATACCAAATGTATTTCAGTATCTTACAATAATGTTTAGCAGATTATTACAGTCATTCCAAGAAGACCTTACTTCTTAGTCTTTAGATCCTTGCAAGGAGTCTGAGATTGTCCGTGGATTTCTATTTGCCCTGCCTACTGCCTAATAATAACCAGCCCACTGAAATGTTAAAAAGCCAGGCTGAATCATTCAATAGTCTTTGCAACTCATGCCGATGAGCTACAGTATCCTTGATCCTGTGCCTATTATTCTGCCCTTTCATTATAGCATTACTAGTCATTGAAGCTTTTTTTTAATGAACTGAAGAATTTAGTCCACAGGAGCACTGTACTATGGTTCATAATTGAGATGCTTCCCCATACTTTATATTTTGATCATGCTTAGCTACACAAGGGCAATAGTCAAGTTAGCTTAATAATAGCCAGAAGAAATGCCTCTAATCCAATTGGTCACAGGGCACATATCACCAAAACCAATTTCTTTATAATTAAAAGGTGCTCACGGGCACAGTGAAAGCTTGGAAGTTGCCCAGGGATTTTGGGGGAAGTGTGGGGATTTTTTTCCCATAGACAGCAACCACACTGAAGTAATTTCTGAAACACACTGATAAGCTTTGCCTTTGAATTTACATTAAAGAGCTCAATAGTCGCTACCTGTGAGAACAGCTCACGCTTCTCTACTGACTTGTGTCCTGTAGAGATTAAGGACACAAGGCCTCCAGGAGATTAGCATGTCACTTGGTTTAAGTGACATCCAATCCATTTTATTGACATGGCCTCTATCCTGCAAAACAAGCACTTTTTAAGTGAAACATAATGAAAATTTTGTGTGGCTTTATGGGCCAGTGTATAATGGCTTTTCATAGGCGATTGCTAGCCACTATTGGCAGGTCTGTAAACGAAACCAACAGCACTTGTTATAGATGCCTTGTCACTACATGTCACTGCATACTAACACAGTGGAGCATGCCCAAAGGAACCTTACATCGTTTTTTAATTTTATTGAATCATTGCCACGGCCCAAGGACTTTACACCTCGTTCACTGCATCAGGCAGATTATTGCATTGTATTGTTACAATTTTTATTTCACTGTGGTATCGCGTGGTATAAGGCCACACAGGTCCTCAATTTGATTTCTTCACTGTTCGTTTTTAGCAACATGAACACGGGTCTTCACTGCAGAAAGAAAATCAGAGTAGGTGAAGAGTTCTCTCACCTTTTTTAATGCCATTCTAATTACGGGGTACAGTTTGGATGCTCCGCTTGCTGATGAGGAGCTGCGTAGTGTGAATGAGAATAATTATTGAATGGAAACTGTGCACCAGCTCTGGAGATCTGACGTTTCAAAAGTCTGCCTGCCAGCTACCTGGACCCCATTATGCTGGGGAAATAAGCTCTTTACGAATGCTTTGGAAAACAAATTTTCCATTCTCTTCTCTTCCTTTTGATCTGTAGCATAAAGAGCACTCATGTGCCGAGGTTGATACAATGCAGCATGAAACCATGCTATGCTGGTGAGAAAAGCAAAAAGCACTGAAGCACACACATACACACAGACATATTATCATTAGAAAGTTCTATAGCAAAAACAGAAACTACAGCTAACTAAAATGTAGTGACATGCGTTAATCCAAAATGAAAGGAATGCGATATGTTTTATGCTAAACCATTTTAGCAGAAGTACAAAATTATTCACTATGAAGATGGAAACTAAATGTAGGTGGCCACCTTCAAAATGTCTGTCTGAAATCAGGAGTGACTTTGGTTATTTCTTGCTGTTAAGCAAAACAGAACTCTTCATTTTGGCTGCCTAATGTGTGACCAAGTATTAAAACCAGGGGATATCCAAGCGGATTCCTCCCGGAGGCTTCAGGAGGGCAGAAGCTTAACACCAGCATCTGGGCAAAGCAGGGAGTACTCCAACTACTCTGAGGAGCAAAACAAAGTCAGTGAGACATAAAATTGTTTTAACTCAGATCCATTTGATCTTAAGAGTTTCTCTGGTTTCCTTGTCTCACTTTCTGCACTTTGCAGTAATAGTGGCAGCATGCATATAGTAGGCTTCCACCTTGATCAAAATTAACATCTTTGCTTGACTTTTCTGAACGACTAACTGAAATCTTTGTAAGTAACCAAGAATGAAAATAATCCACATCTGGCCTTTCTCACGATTTTCTGAAAGAACAGTTTCAACAGAGCATGAAATCTGAGCAGGCCTCTTCACAAGTACTGCGTGAAATGATCGCTTAAGGAAAAGTAAGGCAACATAACTTCAAGCTGATGTCTCTAGAATTTGCTTTGGTTTTCCTTAATCTGTCTTGAAACTGCAATTTTCTTGTTCTATGACTGTATAAGATACTGCAAATAATTCAAGAATGGATATTAGAAGATAAAGTATGCAGGAAAAAGCAAAAAAGCCGAGTTTGTAATAGACCTGCAGGCACCATTCTTCCGAAGTAGTATCACTTCTAAATTTCTAATGGCGTCAGAACATTCTGAACACAAAATGACCAAAATATTTACCATGAATGTAAAGTTCTGTGAGTCCCGGTACGGTTTTGTTTTGTTTTGTTTTTGTTTTTGTTTTTGTTTTGACAAATTGCCTATTTGCAAGGCATTGAAATTGCTTCAAATCTTGGAAATTGAGTAAAATGCTTGCGTAACATATATTGAAAAATACTTCTAAGAGTTTTTCTAAACAAAAAATGAATTTAAAATTCATGCTGCATAGTTGGAAAAAGGAGGAAGCAGAAGAGGAACATAGAGAAACTAATCATTCTAAGTCAATCCAAAAGTCTAAAAGTGACCATAGAATATAGATTACCCTTTTATGTATTTTTCTTCATTTCTGAGAAAGAATTATCCAACTCCTTTTCATTTTTAAAACAGTACAAGAAATGCACTAGTTCAAACAGTGATAAGTTTGCATAATGAGCTGCATTAAGATAATGCCTTATTTAATCAGGGATTTCAACATCCAGATCACAGAATTCATTCTGCTTTTGGGGGTCACTGTGACAGGCTTCCTGAAGACTGATTAATGACAACTCCAACTTTCTTTGTGAAAAGTATGATTGGTGTTCCACGTGAGGGCTAGCCTACCACACTTCTAGCTGCTTGGTATGCTGGTGCTGCAGATCACGGCAAAATGTCTTTCCATGGTTGGGCCAACTCGCTGTCACTACATTTGTTGTGATTGCATTCATGTTTGCTTCATTGCTTCTGTTCTTATTTGAAAGAGTAGAACATATCTCTTCAGAGACTCTGAACAATGAAAATCTTGCTTTATAGAGAGGTCAGAGATAAAAATTTAAGTAAATATGAACTGATAGGAAAAGATGTTCTTTTCCTTATCTCACTCCTTTTCTATTTAATTTCCTTACTATGCTGCATGCTTTGTGGTATTTATTATTCTTTGTCATAGTTATTAAATAACAGAATACTTGTCTTTCTTGGTCAGCTAGTATGAACATTTTTATCTGTACAACCATTGTTACAGCATTTGTCCCATATAAAAATATCTATTACCCGAGCAGTAGCTCCTCTGACTTGGAATGAACTTGTGTTTGAATAGCACATCAGAGCATCCCTCTCATGCATTGCTCAAAAGATAGCATCACAGGATCATTTACAGGCTATGGATTTAAAAAAAAAAAATCAGTTAAATGTCAGGACACAGTATGTTTAAGGCAGTAATACTTTCAAGCACAGTGCTGACAGAATCCTGTGTACTTTTTGAAGCTTGAATGCTCAAAGGAAAACCTCCCTGATGACGTTTGACATTTTCCCAAGGAGGGAAGGAGAAAGGAAGGAAAGCAAGGAAAAGAAGCAAGTAAGGAGGAAGGCAAGGAGGAAGGGAGAAAAGTGGGGATGAAGGAAAGGGGGAGGGAGGAAGAAGAATTACAAAAGTGGACTGGGAGTCTTCCCAAGGCAATATTGGAAAGATTCAAGATGAAGCACTGCAAAACAATAATGTAAATCTCTATCAGCAGTTTGTCTCTCCCCGATCCAGGACTTCTCAACATCAGTCACTTTGCTACAGGAAGGATGACTTAATCCTGCGTTACATCACCGAGTCCTGTTATATCAGGCTCACGACAGCAGTTTTTCTGACTGGCACCAGAGCTTCTGTAAAATTTTATGCCATTTCAGAAAGCACATGTGATCAGCTTATCTACAAGAATCTGGTGAACTTGCAAAGTGAACTGGAGTATTACTGCTTGAGATCACCAGGCTTCTCTGATGACCACTTAAATGAGTAACAGGTAGTTAGCATTTCCCTTTGAGTTTCATTTTCTTTCACTGTACTGCTTTCATTCTATCACAGTTATGCACACAAATGTACCTTCAAACACACACACACACTATTTATTATA
>VXAA01005177.1:2188-15053 GCA_013399115.1 Anseranas semipalmata
TTTTTTGGTTTCCTCTGACTTGGTGCTGAGGCTTGAGCAGCCTGGTCCATCCCGCTCCAGCTAGCCGAGTCCCTCCGGATGCTGCCTCCGCTTCCCAGCCTCTCCGTGCCGAGACGGTGCTGCCGACGCTGCCTCCCGGAACGACGGCCGAGCTGCGGCTGCGTGATGGGAGATGCGGGGAGAACGGGGAGAGGATGCTCTCTGCCCCGCGGCTCTCTGCATGTCCTGCTCCGGCTGGATTTAAGCAGGACGATGGCTACAGAGCTGGGGAGCTTTCCCCGGGATCTGGCATTATCCCAGCCGAGCATCCTTCATCCCAGCCCTTGGGTACCAGCAACTTGCGGGAACAGCTTCGGGACGGCGACGCGGGGAAACTCCTGAACAGCACCAGGCACGCCGCGAATGGCAGCTTCGAGTTCGCTGCTCCGAAATCCCGCTCGGAAAAGCCTTCGTCGAGCAGCGCCTGCGGCCCCGGCCGGATCCAGCCGAGCGCGAGCTTCGGGCGCTGGGGCTTCGGGCTCTGCCGGAGGAAGCGGCGCGCAAATCGAAGCCAGCTGCGGGAGCTGACCCCTGCTGATTTGGAAGAAAGGAAACTGCGTGTGGAGCCGATGGTTTTAGGGTTTTTTTATTTCTTTTTGGTCTTTTTGCCTTTTTTTTTTTTGATTTTGCTGGGAACTAACCAGCCCGAGCAGGAGCCGCTTGGGTGCTTGCAGCACGGGACTCGCCCGGCCCTGGAGATGAAGGCAGCAAAGTGGCTTTTTGGGGGGACAGGAGAGGGTTTCGGGGTCACCGCGCTGCCACGTGCTTGGCTCGGCTCTGCCGCTCTCCTCCCGTGGCCCGGGGCTACGGCGGATGGTAATAGCATCTTGCGAGAGCGCGAATAATTCCCTCTCTTCATTTGCATTGTTACCTTGAAGGTATTTATAGTCTCCCTGCCTTCTCCTTCCCCGGCTGTGTAAATTTAGCTCCTTCGCTCTCCCCGTGTGCCTTTATCCTCCAGCTAGCTGATAAGCTGGGCTTTTTAGCGCCTCTTTCCTCCTTTCCCTCCCCGCCCAGATCAGGATTCGGCCCCGCTGCCCAGCCCCTCAGTCAAAGCAGGGGTGTTGGAGATCTCCCTCCTTTCTCCAGGTGATTTTTTTTTTTCCCCTATAACTTGTACTTGCAACACAGCATCAAGCAGTGGAAAGGGTTTTGGGGACACGCGCTGTTTTTTTTGGGGGGGGACGAACGAACGCAACTGGCTTGCTCCCAGGAGCACCCAAACCCTTGGAGGATCCCTGGTGAAGACGTTGCTTCGACCCATCCGGTTTAACTCATCCCAAAGAATGCGGGGTTGCAGGGGTGGAGGATTTCTTCGTTTTGGGGCGATTTTGGCCTCGGTAATGGGGTCGGTGCACAAGACCAAGGCATTTCTCTGACTTCAATCCCTCTCGCCGTCTGCAGCATCCCAAATGCTCCCCGATTTTGGGAGCTCTTGGGAACCAGGAGGCTTTGGGGGTGCAAACCATGCGCTTTCCCACTGCTGCATCATGGGGATGGCTTTAATTTTGGGTGGAAATAATGGGCTCGAGGGTGACAGTTTTCTGGCTGGTGGGGAGCGTGGCAGGGGATGGATGCCACCGCGGTGCCATCCTGGTCCCAAAGCAAGGAGGCATCTCTACCCAAGCTGCCTTCTCTCCTCGCGAGTAATGGGGTGGGGGGAAAGCTTCGTACTGGGGAGATTTGGGATGTTTTAGGGTACACCACCTCCAGGAGGGACCCGGCAACGTGTCGGTTTTCCCGGCTTTGGGAATAGCGGCGAGGCCCCGCGCTGGGAAGCTGTTGGGTTTTTAGGAGCCGCTTGCTGCTCTCGCAACCTCCTCCGCCTGGGAGAATTCCAGGCTCCTCTCTCATTTTCCCCTCTTATCTCTGTTTCTCGTAGATTTTTCCGGCAGTCCCTGGCCGCCAACCCTCCCGAGTCCCGGTGCGGTGTTTTTTTGCAAGTGACACAGCACAATCGGCGAGGGATGGAGAAAGCTGTCCCTACTTTATCAGAGCAACAGCGAGAGCGCCAGGGAGATGGAGGCAGAGCCCTGTTAATGACACTGGAGCCAAACAAAGAGAATTTTGCTGCCCTTGAGTGCCCCCAAGGTGAAGAGAGAAGAGCTGCTTTTGTTAAAGATGCAAAAGCGCCTCTGGAGAGCCCGGCTCTATCTGGGACATCGGTGGAAGCAGGGACGGAGCTCAAGGAAGCCGCTTTCTATGCCGCGGACAACCTGGCGATGATGAGCAGGGACGGAAAGGGACCCTCGGGCACCGACCTCTGTCCCCTGCAAGAGGACCCCAACTTCTTCTCGCCGCTGGCCCGCCAGGAGCCCGACGTCGCCCTGGAAGCCCGCGACGTGGCCGGTAAGTCCCCATTGGGTCTCTCCAAGCCGGTTCCTCCCGCGGGGCCGGTGGCATCTCCTGGTGCTTCGCGTGCGCATGGCGATGGTCAAATTGGGTTGAGCCGGTTCGGCACCGTTGGTCCTCGCGTTGTGACGGTCATTTGCTTTCTTGGTTTGGAGATGTTTTGCCACGAGATGCTGAGAATCTGGAAGAAGGGAGCCGCGACGCGGTGAGAAACGCGCGGGTTTAAGGCTTGGGGTCGTGACAAAATGAGAAAGCCGTGCGCGCTCGTGTCCGGGTTCAGCACCAGAGACAGGGATGCGAAAGCTCGCAGTGGCCCAAGCCGGTGGCTTTTTGGAGGCCACTTGTCCCTTGTGGGGACCCCAGATGGGACGAGTGCCACCATCCCCAGCCTCAGGGTGCGAGGTGGCCGGGCTCCACCATGGGGCTCGGTGGGGACCTGTTTGAGGACCCGCGGTGACTCGCCAAGGAGTCGCGTCTCCGTTGTTGAGACCGGTGGCACCAGGATCCGGCCCGTGGGATGAGTTGGGTCTCAAAAACCAGCTCTTGGAGACCTTCTGGCCACCCCGCTCCACACCTTGGAGCAGGTCTGGTGTCTGCACCGCGCTCCAAAAGCGCTTGCGGGCAGCAAGCCGAGGTTGCAGCCGCTCGTGCCTCGAGAGCAAGGCTGAGCCCCCCCGGCCGCAGCAAACTCCTCGCGTTCCCCGCGGCCGAGAGCTTTCGGGCTCGCTTTGCGAGTCAAATCTTCTGTCTACAACGGCCGTGACCGCTTTTCGGTATCGCTGGGGCCGCAGGAGCGAAACCCAGCCACCTGCACCTCTCCAAATTCCCCTCCGCGCTTCCTTTTCTAGAAGAGGCGCTCCGCCGAGCGCGGCTGCGCGTTCGCAAGGGTGAAAGCGTCGGCCTCGTAGCTCCGTGCCCGCGATGGGATGGGCTGGGACCCACGCAGGTCCGCTCTTCCCTAAATCCCCAATTTTCCAGCATCTGTCCCCTTCCTGCTTGGAGGATTCGCCCTCTCCCGTGCCAGCCTCCAAAACTTTCGCATCGTTTGGACGCCGAGAGCTGCGGGCTGGCCGGGTGCCTGCATCCATCCTGCACGTTTGCAAACCCTCCTCTCCTTCCCCTTCCCCGTTTCCTCGAGGCAGACGGTGGGATGCCGGCGGGCGATTTGCCTTGTTAATTAATTAGCCCCTGGGCGGAAGGTGGCTTTTTCCGCAGCTGGAAGCAGAAACAGCTGTGGAGCTGCTGGCTGCGATTCCAGGCACCTCCTAAAAGCCGAGTTCGCCCGGCTCCGTGAGCAGCGCTCGAGTTAAAAGCTTATCTGCTGGAGCAGGCGACCCGGTCGCTGAATACGAGCTGGTCCCGCTGTTATTTGGGCGGCATCGCATCCGCGAGGCTCTCGGTTTCTCCGCTGCGGTCAACGGGTGGAAAATTAACCCGGGGGAAGGAGTATTTAAAGATTGAGCGCAGCATCACCGGTGCGGGGCAGCCGGGCACGAGGTTTAGTGCAGGGTGTTTTCCTCCTGCGTGCTGAGCTGGAGGGCAAATCCTGCTTGGTGCTGAGCAGGATCCAAGTTTTTTTTCCCCCCTTAAAAATCCCCTGTGCGAGGCGTGTTTGCCCGTGAGTAGCGGGTTAATGCTGCGCAACATGGCAAAATAAGGAGAAAGAGGGGAGATGATGTCCCAAAAATAACAAGGGCACATCTGGAGATGGAGAATATCCTGGGGGGGGCGTCCAGCCCAGCTCTGGATGTCCTGTGGGGTTCAGCTGGGATCTTGGGGTGGTTTGGGTGGCCCCAGCTCCAGCCCTGCTTGAGGGGACGCAGTAGTGTAAGTCTCCTTCGCTGCTTCCCAGCTCTAAAAAAAGTAGTGAAACAGCCCCAAAACCCCCCAAATGTGGGCCAAGAGCGGGATTTACGATCTGTGGAAGGGTGAAAACCGCCTCAAATGCTCGCAGCGCCGCCCGGCCCCAGCCTCCGGGGCTGGTTTGGTGCCGCCGAGGCTGCCGGAGGTACGGAGCAACGCGTAACGCGGTGTCCGCGTGTTGGCAATATCCCGCGTTACCCGAAGGGCTCGTAGGAGGGGAGCCGGGTTTGGGGAAAAAGCCTCGTGCTCTGTCACAGCCGATTTCACCCTCGGGTCTGGGGATTCCCGTGCCCGAAACGCACGGAAAATGTCGCCTGTGGCCGCGCGGAGCACAGGAGAGGGCGCGGGGCCAGCGCAGGCAGCGGCTTTTTGGAACCAGGCAAAGTCCACGCGGCCACTGAGGGCGGATTTCGGGGCTCCGAGCCGGAACGGCGAGAATCTGGTTTTGGAGGATGGCAGCAAAAGCGCTTTTTGGTGCCCGGACGCCGCTCCCGGTTTATTTGCATCGAGCTCCCCGCAGGGAAAGGGTTTCTGCATCCAGAAACCTTCGGGGCGCACACGGCACGGGGAAGGTGGAAGACACCGCGCGTCGGTGCCGTGTCCGATGGAAACCCTTCCCGTGCCTTCTCGGAGGCCTCGTCTCCCTTCCTTCCTCCTCGAGAGGCTGTTTTGGGCTCTGGCCGTGCTGGGAAGGGGCTCTTTTAAAAGCAATTTGGGTCATTAATTGTTGCAAGCCGGGTTTTCCCCGCACTTGGCTGGAAATGCCGGGGAGGGGAACGCTCCAAGGTCCCCTTCCTCCTCCGGGGCTGGTGGCTGAGCAAGCAGCATGCCCTCGGGTCCGAATCCCAAAGCCTTTATCTCCAGGCTGCATTTTTAACAGGCTGCAGCTCCCTGCTCGTTCCTGGGGCCGTTATCGGTCCAGGCCTGGGGGGTTTCCTCCCCGTATCAGCGCGAGCTTGGGCAGGGCAGTTGGAGCTGCGGTCGCGGCGCGGCGTGTTTTCGCCGGGCTCTTCCTCGCCCTGCTCGCTGCATCGCGTTGGCTCGTCCCCGCCGCGTCCCCTCCGCTGACGGAGCACGCTTTGCCCCACAGGTGAGCGAGCCGGTCGGTGCGGGGTTAGGGTTTGGGTGGGGATTTTTGGCTCGCTGGGGGCCGTGAGTGTGTCGGGAGGGGGACGGCAGCCGCGGGGACTTTGCGGCACCGCACGGTGCCACGGCCACCTCCCCGTGCTCGGGGATGGTGCCGCGATGCGGGGACACCTTGCTTTTGGGATTGCTGTGGCAGCGTGGGGTGGCACGAGGTCCCCAGCGTGGGGACGTCCTGCTTTGGGATCGCTGTGGCAGCGAGAGGTGTCACCAAGGTCCCTGATGCGGGGACAGCGGGGTGCTCTGGGGATGCTGTGACAGCATGGGGTGACATGAGGTCCCCAGTGCAGGGACACCCTGCTCTGGGGATGCCGTGGCACTGCGCAATGCCACCGAGTCCCCACGTCAGCGTGCAGTGCCACAAGGTCCCCAGGGCGGGCTCGTTGTGCTCTGCAGATGGCCCGGCATTGCGCAACGTCCCCAATGCAGGGTTGGTCCCCAAAGGGGACAGCGCGGTGGCACTGGGAGCCACCGAGTTTATTTATCCGAATTAATCGAAAAGGAACGCGCGTTGATTTAATACCAGAGATTCAGGGAGGAAACGACACTTCCTACCCTCCGCGGCTGTGTCTTGCTTTAGCCAAATCATCTCTTTTGCACCTTTTAACGCGTTTAATCTCTGGCACGGGATCCGACCAAGCTACGTGGGGACAGCATCGTGCTCCCGGTCGCGGCAGAGGTGTGATTTGATCTCATCTTGATGTTGTAATGTCCCTGGTTTTAGCACAGGGCATCCATTTTATCCATTTCATCCATTGGGACGCCTAATATCGCACTGGAAAGCCCGAGGTTTGATTTCCAGCCGGCGTCCTGTGCCAAACTGGTTCAACTGGGAAGGTTCGGGTATAAGCAGCCACCCGCCATGAGTAGCATCTCCTGCTCACGGGGCTAAAAAAGGGCATTTTCATCCCAAATCGCCAGTCCTATGAAATCGGGTGGAATAACCCAAGGTGGAGGCAACTTCAATAAATCCGCCGTGCCTTTTTGGGAGGCAGCGTGAAAACGCCGGTGGAAAATCGGAGCCACCGGGCTCGTTCGGTGCCATGCGGCACCCGGTCCTCTCATGGGGACGGAAAACAACCCCCAGGGTCCCCCCGGATGGGGCGGATCCCCCCTTCGAGCTCTCCCAAGGGTGCTCGGGATCCCTCCCAGCTGCTTGGGAAGCCTGAGGTGGAAAGAGCAAGTCTGGAAAAACTTCCCTGCCCCATTCGAGAGGAGGAGACGCCGCGGAGAGGAGGTAGGGGAGGTGCCGACGGCGCCGCAGTTTAATTTATACAGGTCTGACAGCAGGGACAATGCCCGAGATGGACTGCATGTGGCAGGGGCCTTTGTCCCTCCTCCGTGTCCCTTTTGTTTCTCCACCTTTTCTTCCTCCCCTCCGTTCTAATCCCTTCTTCTCTCCATCCCCCTCCACTCTTGACTTGCAAGAACCGCCGTCACGGGCCGGGAGCTTCTTTGGGTTCATCCCTCCGAGCCCCATTAACGCTCTTCAAGCTGAGATCGCTCCTGGAAAAGGCTGATCCCTCCCCGCTTGGGCATCCGAGTTGATATTTTTAATAATTTTATTTATTTTATTTTATTTTTTCACCTTGCTGGAATGAAACTCAAGAGCCCACTTGAGCCCGGCGTCACGCCCGAGAGCGTCGGGGAGGATTCTCGGGGCCGTGTTTGCCTCCGCTCCCGTGACTGCTCGACCGAAGTCGGGAAGTCAAGGGGCAGGAGGTGGGCTCAGGGTCCCGCGGGGCTGCCGGTTCTTGGCGTTTTCTCACCAAAATTCACTCGCTCACAAAGTCGTTAAGGAGCAGAAATAAGCCGCGGGGTGGGACCTTCCTCGGGGTGCCTGATTTGGGGCTGCTATCTGGCTTAAACCTCCTTAAAAGAGGTTTTAAGAGAAAAGGGATTAATCCCAAGCCGCGAGGCTCCGTCCGTGACTCAGTTTCCCCTCGCAGCCCTGGCAGTGTGCTCCGCTCCCTGGGCAAAATCCCGCTGCGCGCTTTGCTCCGCTGCAAACTGGGGAGAAACCTGATGGGATTGGGGTCGGTGGCAGCCCCATGGGGCCCCTCCAAGGCACTGCTGTCATCATCATCATTAAAGCGGAGCTCGTTAGGGCTTTCCCAGGGAGGTCCTGCTAAACGAGAGCTTCCCTCCGATCTGAACATAAGATGCCCCAGCGGGTCCAAGGATGGGTTGTTGGAATGAAATCTCCCAAATTTGGGTCATTTTGGGGGACGGTGGCACCAAGTGTCCCTTTGGAGGGGATTTTAGCGGGGAGACGAGAGGGCAAAGGTGATTTTTTTTTTTTTTTTTTTTCTTTCACTCGAAGAGCAAAGTCTGTGCGGCGCTTAAATAACCGAGCTGCCGTGGAGCGCATGGAGATAAGGAGGAAACGGCTGGAAAAGTGTGGTTGGGCCGGGGCGTGATGGCAGCTCTACGTACGGTAAAAAAATCAGTAAGTTTGGTTTTCTGAGAAATTTGAGACCTCCAGCCAGCTCTCTCGCTCGTGCTGGATTGGATCCTTTGGATACCAGGTAGAAAGCAAGTGGATTTGGGCAAAAAGCTGGTTTCAGGTTGGTTTGCGTGGTTTTTTTGTTTGTTTTTTTCTTCCTGGGAGCTTGTGATGGGATCTCTGGTGGAGCACCCAGCACAACGTTGGTCTCCTAAATTGTCCGAAGAGCGATTTCTGCTCTCGCTCAACTCTTGGTTGAGTCGGGGTGCCCATCTTGGTCCAAGGCATGCAGCCCATGCCCAGGGAGCTCGCGTCGCAATGTCACCAAAAAAATTCAAGAGATTGCTGTAGGCTGTTCTCTGTGGCCGTGCGGATGGTCTGAGGGTCTCAAGGGGCTGCTGTCTGTCTGTCCCACCTCTCCCCTGGGGCTCCAGAGAGCATCCCGATGACCCCTGCTGTGTGTAGGATGCTGGAGAAGGGCAGGAGCAAAGAGCTGGAGCAGCCGGTCTGTAGGAGCCTGGAAAATCAAATTTAAGAGGTTGAGGAGGCCCTTGCAACACTAGGGTTTGTCCTGGATCTGGGCTTTGGTGGGGTGGCGAGACCTTGCGGCACTGTCCTAGATTTTTAATTGTAAAGGAACGAGTTTTAGGAGCATTTTGGGGGGGGAAACGTGCCGTTCTCGCGAGGTGGGTCCCCATACGAGGTGCTCCAGCGTAGGGACCGGTTTGGGTCAGCCTTGGGTTTTGCAGAGAGCTCCGGTCGCCTCTAAACCCGAGCTCAGCAGCTTGCGCGCAGCGTCCCAAGGTGTGTTTGCCAACCGCTGGGCCAATTTATTTTTATTTTTTTATTTTTTATGGCCCGCCTTTGAACTCCATCCAGAAAAGATAGGCGAGTCATGAGACAGACACCCGAACGAGGTGCAGCTCTCGCCAATCCCTTAACTCTTTGGGACAATGCTGTGCGACCACCGGTGACCGAAAGCTTTTATTTTTTATTTTTTTTGATTTATTTTTTTTAATTTTTGGAGGTTTCTCGCGTGGACGAGGGACGGCGCCAACGTGGCAATTTCCCAACGCATTCCCCGTGCCCGTGGGTGCTGGGCTGAGTCAAGCTGTTGGCTTTCAACCTCTCTTCGCCGAGGAGGTTGAGCTCGCAGGCCCAGTAACCTTCCTCGCTAATTACTGCTCCGTCAGCCTCGTAGCGTGCGAATGGTGCCAGGAAAGATGTCATGTTGTTGCCTAGCAAATAAATAATTGAATACTTGAGTCCAAGACAACAGACAGAGCTTGGCTGGAGCTGGGACGTGGAGTACAGTTGGTAACCCTAAAGCTACGTGTCCTCTAACAGGGGTAGCAAGCCTCGCGGAGGCGAATCCCTTCCCAAAGGCTTTTAGGTTTAGGGGCTGTCGGAGCACGCCCCAAAATAAGGGTTTTGGGGCAATGCGATGGCTGGGTTGAGTGCTTGCTTGCAGGCACGTCAACGTCCCCATGGGGTGGGACGTCCTCGAGCCGTGCTCCTCCAACAAGAGGATGGGCCGAGCGCTGACGGAGGTGGTTTCTTGGGGCGCCTGGCCTCGGGTAACCCAAAATCGGGGCCCCGAAGGCGCGAGGAAGGCTCCTCCTCCTCTTCCTCCTCCTCGCTGCCATGGGGTTGCCCAAGGCGCGACCACCTGCCGTGCCACTCTTCGGGCCTCTATAAATAACGTCCCCAAGGCCGCGGCACCTCCCCTGTGCCGCGCGCTCGCGCTAACCGGGCCGCGGTTTAAAAATAAGCCGGGGGCACGGCCGGGGATTCTCCTGCTGCTGTTTCAAAGTAGGACACGGCCCCATCCGTCCCCTCCGCGTGGGGCGTTTATGGGGCCGAGCCGGCTGCGAGCCTGTGGGGTTTTTTTTTTTGTCGTTGGGGCAAGCCCCCGAGCTCGGAACGGGGGTGCAAATGCATTGGTGTTGGGTTTTTTTTTTGGGGGGGTGCTTGCTTCTGTCCCACAGCCCAGGCTGTTCCGCTGTATCCAAGCTGCCAGATGTCCAGAAAACCTCAGCAAGTGGCCCAAATCTCATTTTTTTTTTCCTTAATATCAGGGAATAAAAACTATCCGGGGATATAAACTATCTGGGGATAAGTGGCTGCGGCAATGACCCCTTTTGCAAGAGCGAACGGCTGCTGGGTCAAGCTGGGGATGGAGATACCGTCACCTTCTCCCAGCCCCAGCAGAAATGAGCTCATGCTTCGGCACGAGGCCACGTCAATCCTTCCCCAGCGTCGTTGCCGAGGAGAAAACGAAACTCCCATTTGCACCGTGCCTCCTGCAGCACCGCATCCTTGTGTCATCGGGGCGCCGGGTTTGACCCATCTGGTGCTTTGCAGCGTATTTGTTTTTTTTGTTGTTGATGAGGGGGGAAATAGCTGGTTTTGAGACGCGCGGAAGCACGGTGTCCTTGTGGTAGGAGATGTGGTGGAGCTTATCCCACGTGGGTTTGTCTCTAAGGCGCAACGTGGAGCTGAGCAGCTGCTTCCCTTCCTCTGCCGCTGCCCCGTTCGTCCTCATCGTAACCGTGTTATCTGACGCGTTGTTATAGTTCTGGGCTGTTCCCGTGGCCAAAATCCTCCGTTTTCTTGCTGTTTCCCCAAAATCACGACTGTGTGCATCTTCCAGGAGCTTGGCCTTCAAAGATTCCCAGTTGTAGGGGGGAAAAAAAAGGATTTATTTAAGGACAGAGGAGCTGGGAAAGCGCTTCTCCCCGGTTTGTACCCGATGGACCTCGCAAGCAAAGCCCTGACCCCGAACCCTGCATTGCGGCTGCAAATACCCTCAATTTATCTCCATTTTCCAGCCAGCATCTCCAGCGGCCGGTCCCTTCTTGCTCAGCCCCGGGATCACTCCCGTTTTCCTCCCCGGGATGTTTAGGATCCATCTCCACGTCGGATGCTCGGGTGGAGGAAGAATCTCGGGAGCTTTTGGGTCCCATCTCGGTTCCTCCTCCACGTTGCCGGAGCCTGGGGTGAGATGCTGCCAGGAGAAGCTGCTCGGTGATTCTCACCGCAATAACCCAGCATTTGGCATCCCCAGAGAGCCCGCGATCCAGCCGAGGAGCGGATCCAGCCTCTCGGCTCAGCACGCGGAGGCGGCCGCGTTCGGCACGGCTCGCCCGTCGGCATCGCCGCGTGCCGGCGTGATTAATGAGCGTTCCCGGCTCTTGACGGTGGGTTTCTGTAATCGGAGAGGACGGCTCATTAAAGGCTGACAGCAGCAAACGGCGAGAAGATGATCCCAACGGAGTGTTTTCCGTGGCATTATAGCATCCCAAAAGCCCTTTGGGGATCCTCTCACCAGCTAATATTGCAGGTAGAAGAGCGCCAGGGTCGTGCTGGCTTCCCAGGGCTCCCCAGGCGCTGCTTTTTAGGTGATTCAAACCCCGTTTTAGCGATGGCGAAGCCAACGTGTGCCGGCAGACAGAGGAACAAGCGAATGGGGTGAAAAGACGCAGACTTTGAGAGAAAGGGGGTGGCGATGTGAATTGCCTGCATTCATCGCCGGTAAAACACTGCCACTTTTATGGGAGCAGCCCGTGTGCCGAGATCTGCTGGAAACTTTAATAGAGATGGATCCAAACAAGATGAGCTTGCAACAGAGTCTGGATGGCTTTCAAGAAGCTTGGACAGAAACCGTTCTTTCATTAGATGCTGGATGTGTCCTCTGCTGACGAGGAAAGTTTCTGCCGCCCGTCACATAAATCTTGCTTAAAGCTGGATGGAGCAGCGCAGGATGAATTTGCTCAGAGCCCTGATAACTCTTTCAGGGGGGGGAAAAAAAAAAAAAGAAATGAAGGGTTTTCAACAGCTGGGAATGACCTCTGAAAAGGCTCAGTTTGGGCAAATCCGCAGGTAAAAGACCTGAAAGGAGGCTTGGCACCCTCGGGCAGCGCTCATTCTCACTTGCCTTTTGTTTTTAAAACAAAGCTCTGTGATGGGAGCAATGCAGACTTGGAAACGCCTCGGGTAGAAGAGCCCCCAAGGGTTTTAAGCGGCAAAGGAATGGGTTTTACACCGCATCCACCCGGGCTCTGGTGAAAATTGGGAAATGCCTGGGAGATGGCTTGGAGTCGCGCCGGGGTGCCCGGTGCCGTGCGAGGCAGGGGTGGCAAAGGGGAGCTCGCGCAAAACCCTTGTTAGAGGGATTTAAATCCTTCTAGGGGGTGGAAGCTGCGTCGGGCCGAGCATCCTCGCTGCGGCTCCTGGGCTGATGCTGAGAGGTGGCAGCCGTGGTCCAAGCGCGGCAGAGGAAGGAGCCGCGTCTTCCTCCCCGACCCGACGCAGCTCTGCCGCGTGCAGGCGCGGGGATTGGGGCGCTGGATGCCCGCGGGAGCCCCAAAAACACCACCAGAGCCCGAGATCACGCAAGCTTTAAATGTCTGGATGCAGCCTGGGAACGAGCCCTTGACCGTGCCGATGGGGTTCGTGCCGATGGGGTTCGTGCCGCAAACTTTTTCCCTTTCCAATACCCCGAGGGCTGAGCGCCGGCGGGCAGGGGCGCGGAGAGAACCCGAGTATAACTCGTGTCCTCTGTCCGGGAGCGCGGCGAGGCTGGAAAGCAGAGCAGAGCTCCTCGCTGGGAAAGTGTCGGGTTCCCTCGCGGCCGTGCCAAGCTAAACAAGCCACGCTGCTCGTCTGCTCGCAGCAAAAAAGCTGCTTTTCTCCCCTTCCTAGCACCTGTTTCGGTTTCGGTTAACCTCGCTCATATGTGAGCAACGAACCCCCCCCCCCCGCAGGGTCTTGGGTGGTGACGAGGGCTCCTTGCCCCGTTGTGCGAGGCGTTTTGGGGAGAAACAGGGGGTTTTCCGCCTCTTTAGGCTTGTCGAAGGTTTTCCAGCAGGGAGCGGATGCCTGCGGAGCGAGCTCAGGCTGCTGACAACGGGCTGGCTTTTCTTTGCTGCCTTTCGCAGACAGTTTTCGAAGTCGTCCATGCGCTGCAGGTTGCAAACCACAGTTAAATGGCTTTTTTTTTTCTTGTTTTTTCTTTTTTTT
>VXAA01005177.1:15145-43548 GCA_013399115.1 Anseranas semipalmata
TTCCCCCTAACCACACCGTGAGTGACTCACAGCTCCCATGTGATTGCCAAAGGCTGCAGGTCTTCCAGCGTCCGGCTAACGAGCTTCCCATCCACCGCAGCCTTTCTCCCTTGGATCATTCCCGTCTCTCTTCCGATTCCCCGGCGCTTTCGGCACAATTTCCCTGTCCTTTTCCGTCGGGGTGCTGCTGCCCCTCTCCTCTGCATTGGGACATCAGGGCACATTTCCAACACACCCTTCGGGGTCAGGAGCAGCTATGGAACATCTCTGGTAGCCTTTTTAATGCAATCGCTTGATTCCTTCTTCATTTAGTCTTTGCACCCGTACCTGTTTTTTCCAGCGGCTGTCACGATCTTCTCTAGATCTTGATCCATCCGTGGGTCCTGCTGGGTTTTACGCTGCCACGACGCTTCTTCTCTCTCCTGAGTCCCACTTGGTCTCCAAAGCCGGTCGCTTTTATGTCGAGCCCTTGCTGTGGGGTGGCCAAAACCTCGCTGGAGATCCCGAGGCTGCTGCGGGATCATCGCCCGGTCCCAGCGCCGGGGCAGGGGCACGTCCTCCTGTCCTCCTCCTCTGGCTCTGCTCCTTGGCTCGCAGACCCGCAGGTTGGCCTCTTTCTTGGAAAAGAAATCCCGTGCTGCTGCGCAGCCGCTTCTCGGAATATGACGGTGCCCAAACGCTCCAGGCCGGGACGCGGGAGAGCTGCGTTTAATTTCCTCTTCTGGCTGCCTTTGGGTGGCCCTGGCAAGCCCTACAGGAGCTGGAGGGACCTGGGAGAGCCGAGGGGATGCATTTGAGACTGCGGTGTGTCCACAGGAGTCACAAACATCACGTTTTGTCCCCGGTGGGACTTCTCCAGCCCTCGGCAAAACGAGGCGCCGCATTCCCAGCTTCGTCGTCTTCTCCCTCGCTGAATTCGGTCCAAGCTCAGCGGTGAGATGGGGTCCCCCGACAGCCTCCCGCCGATGGAGACACCCCGGTGCCGGCACCCGCGATGGGGACGGGTGCTCGGGGAAGCCACCGCGCTGTCACCGCCCCGGCTCGCCCTGCGCGTCCCCATCAAGCAGCATCGGGGCAGCGTCTCCGCTTCGCAGATCCAGATGTTCGCTCGAGGCCCGTGGAGTCGTGGCAGATCTCGCTGACCAGAAACATCCCAGGGAGCGGAGCCAACAGCCAGAGATGTGTCACGCTTCCTATGTCTCTGTCTTCCAGAAGCGTGCGGGGCTTCCTGAGCTCTGCTGACTCGGGCAGCTTGAACGCGAGCCCGTGCACCCGAGCCAGCAGGCGCTGGTTTATTTTATTTTAGTTTAGCTGGTATTGGTATTTTTTTTTTCCAGCTCCAGCATGAGCAGCTTGCCGAAGCTTGGGTGCTGTTGTGAGAATTAGCAGCAGCATATGGGTGACTTATTCCCCCAGGGTCCCAACACGAGCTCCTTTTGGAGGATGATGAGCTCGTGCGCAGCAAACGGCGCGTTTCCGCAGGTCCTGTTTTGGAGGGTTGATGCTCTTCTGCCAGTGACCGGTGCTGGAAGAGGAGAGATGCTTCGCTGAGCGTAAATCGGTGCCAAACCTCCGAGCTTTGCAAGAAACGCATCTGCTGAGCCCGCGGCAGAACCACCGCTCGCTCCAGATCCTTTCCAGAAAGGTTCGAGCGGGATTTTTGTCCGGATGCAACATGCACCGATCTGTCTGGACCAGCCAGAACGATCTCCGGAGCCGCTGGAGCGAGCATGCCCAGACATGGCCGAGCCCAAACGCAGCTGGGCCTGCGTTTCAAGGGGAAGATTTAAGCTTGGGCGTGACAGCGGTGGCAGAGAATCCTGCACAGCAAGAGCCGAGCGTCCCACGGGCTGTGGGGAGACGCTGACCCCTTTGGGAGCTTGGAGGGGTCGGATCCATGCGGGTCCACGGTGCTTCGCTTGGCTTTGATGCTCAAGCAGGATGGACAGGGGATGGGAGCACTTCGTGCCGCTGCGGGCGGCCGGGGCACGGAGACGAGCGCGCGAAGCGTCCCGAAGCCGGGACGAGCTTGCGCTCGCTCGGGTGCTGAGTAAGCGCATCCAGCGCCCTCCCCTTGCCGTGGTGCCGTTCTCCACCTCCTCCAGCCCTCCGCTGCGGAGACCACTTCCTGAGCAGGCGTTGCCTCTCTAACTGCTCAAGGGAGAGCCCGTTGCAATAGCGGGGACAGGATACCCCGGGCCGATGCAGGCGAAAGGGACCCGCTCGTCCCCGCGCACGTGGCCGCACGCGGTGCGGGGCCAGCGCGGGGTCTTGGGGCACGCAGAGTCCAGGTAGGATGAAAGCAAATCTCGTTATTTTGGGGGGATCTAGAAACCAAACGGGGGGCTTGGCAGATGGGATCCGCTCCCCGAGGGGACGTGGTTTCCCTCACCGCATGGGGACGCGGCTTGGTGCGTGGATGGAGGGTGGAAGCCCCCGGGCTTGATTTTTTGGGGAGGTGGGAGCTGGGGGGAGGCTGGTGCTTGCCCCAAGACCTATCTGTGGGGAAGGACGGCACCAGGCAGTTTGCTCCAAGGTTTCCTTGCGTCCCTTGAGGCCTGTGGCCATCACCGGGTGTTGCTGGTGGACAGGGAGCACAGGGTGGCTTTGGTCTGGAGGTGATCTGGTCTCCATGATCTTGTCCTATGGGGAACATCGGTGTTCAGCCTTGCTCTGTGGCCAGTGGTTGTTTTAATATTTGCATTGCTACAAAATTTTGGAGCGTTGCCGTTTCAGTAGTGCCCCGAGGTCCTTGTCGATGGGCTCCATCTCTGGGGTTCCTCATGGTGTGGTTCCTCTTGCCAAAAGCTCTCTCGATTTGGTGGGACCAGGACGTTGTGCCTGTCCTCTTGGCTGTCCTGGTGTCTCCCCATAGCCTTGGGTTTCCCTGTTCCTCCATGCTGCCGTTTTGGACGATGCTCCTACAATTCCTGCAGGTTGTAGGAGCATGGAGATCACTTAAGGGATAGAAACGGGAGTTGACTTTTTTGCTCCTCAAATCAGGCACGGGCCAAGGGCTCACTGGAGCTATGAGAAAGGCAGGAGACTTTGGGAGGTGTTTGGCTGCTTGAAGTTTGTTTGAGGAATGCTTTTTAGGGATGGTTGGGTGGTTGTGCCCAGGTGAATATTGGAAACAGGCAAAACAGCGAGCGTGAAGCCAGGGAGCTTTAACCTTGATGCCTTTTTGGGTAGGGAGGGTTGGATTGGAGGGCCGACGCCGAAGCAAGAGCGGGTTGCTTGCCCGGTCCGGTTGGGAAAATCTCCAAGGATGGAGGTGCTGCAGCTTCCCTGGGCGCACGGGGGGGTCCAGGTGTCCCCCACCATCCGAAGGGAAAGCAAGGAGGAGAGAGAAGGCCAGGAATCGCGCCGGTTCCCTAAAGCCTTTCAGCTCTCTGGGGCTCTCGGTGGAGAGATCCGGCGTGAGATGAGCGTCGAGGCGTGCAGAAGAGCTCGGATCTGTTCCTCTGGCATCCAGCTCTGTCCTTCCCTGGAAATGGATTTCAGCCCTTGCTTTTGAGCCCAATTCCTTCCGTCTCAGTACTTTGCTATGTTGGATGGGATGAAACGGCTCAGAAAAGCGGAGCCCACGCAGGGGACAACCAGGATGGGTGGTGTACGCCAGTTGGAGCCAGTCTGTAAATTTGCGCTGCCTCTACCCCGTCTATAGAATCATCGAATTGCTTAGATTGGAAAAAGAGCTCTAAGATCATCGAGTCCAACCGTTAACCGTTACGGTCCTTCACCCTGCTCTGGGTCACCTCCAGCACCACGAAGCAGCTCGAGGAGCCAGAGGGAGCAAGCGTGGATGGCTCTGCTCCTACTGCAGCTCCATGTGGCCTCGGCAAGTGGATTGGGAGCAATTTGCCGGGCAGCAGCACCTGTGCGACGACAAACGGGGGATCCTTTGGCTATTGAGTACCGAGTTGCATCCATTCGGGATGCCCTTACCCCTACGTTGGGTTTTTTGCCCCGTTACGGGGCTGGGCATCGTTCTTTCATCGGCATGGTCTGCTTCGCCCCATTGCAGGGAGGAGGCAAAGTCCTCCCGAGCAAAGTCCCACCGCAGCCAGCTCCTCCCGGCCCCGAGCATGGGTTAGGAAACGGGCAGCTCCCAACGGTGGGTTACTCATCCCGCTGCGATGAGCTGATCCCCACCACGCGCGAGCCCGCAGCGTTCGTCTCCCGAGCCAAGAGCAGGCGCTTTGGGACGTCGGTTTTTATCCCCACCAATCGTCGTGGGCTGCTGTCGCTTGGGCCCTTCGCAGCGTCTTTTTGCTGCCCGTGCAAAGTCCAGCAGCAGAAATATCAGCACCTGGATGCTGGTTGCACAACCCTGGGGCTTTCCAGCCCTTAAAGGCACGGATTTCCAGCGCCCTGCGTCCTCAGAGGGCGAGGGGACCGGCGCAGCTCACGGGAAGCACGAGAACGTGACGGTGCCGTCCCCAGCTCCGTCAGCAGCCGGCTAAGCCCAAGTCAGACGGGACGCGATGTGCTGCCAGCACGCCATGCTTTGAAGAGCTCCTGTCCTCAAGGTCACCTGCCCGTGGGCTAAGGAGCGACCTTAAACACTGCCCTGAGCTGCCACAGCACAACGGAGAAAGAAATGCGTCTCGTTTCCATCTGCAAACAGCCGAGAGCTTTCACCGGAGCTGGACCAGGCGCCGCGCGCAGGAAAGCCGACCCCAAACACGTCCGTTTTCAGGAGGAAACATGAAATTCATGCCTCTGTCCGAGCCCTCCCGCAGCAGCGCCTGTCCTCTCGCCAGCTCATCTGTATTCAGGAGCAAAATCTCCAGCTTGCCTCTGGCAAGCCACAGCAAAGGGACGGAGAGCACGATCGTCTCATCTGGCTCCGGGGAGCGTTTGGACGCTTGCATGAGGCATCGGATGGGATGGTTCCTGCTGGAGAGCGGCTGTTACAAGGATAGAGTGATGCCGTGCGCTTGGGACGGAGCAGAATTTACTCTGCTTGGGGATTTGGGGCAGGAATGCCATCAAAGAGCTTGAGGAGCGATGCCATGCTCTTGGGATGGAGAGTAGTCCGCCCTACTTGGGGATTTGGGGCAGGAATTAAGAGCTTAAGGAACACTGACATCGTTATGGGACGGAGGAGTAACGTGCCCTACGTGGAGATTTGGGGCAGGAATACCACCAAAAGTACTTGAGTGGGGCTTGGGTGGGCACCCAGATGGCTGCAGGAGACCGGGCTGCTCTTCTGGGTGCTCTCGGTGAAAGGGGTGACGTTGGGCGCGAGCGGTTGACTTCTCTTGCGCAAGGGGAAAGCTCCGCGTTCGTGCAGGAGCTGTAGCTCCGATTTATAGTGGGTTGGAGAGGGAAGAGCTGCTGGTTGTGCCCCCCCCCCCTTTTTTTTTAATGTGGAATCACTACATTTTGCTTCTCCTGTTGCTTGCTCTCAGCCCGGAGCCACGTGCTCGCGCGAGGACATCAGGATCGCTGCTCTGGGCACCTTTGCCCATCGAATGCCGCTGTTTGCTCTGCAAACAGCTCAGGGAGGGACCCACCGCAGCTCTGCCAGCACAGAGGTCTTCTCGTAGGGCTGCTTTGGGCTGGAAGAGCCCAGGTTGGTGTGTGGGGCCATGGGAGAATGGATCTGCAGGTGGGTTGGCGCATGGGAAATGAAGCTCCTTCTTTGTTGCATTTCCAGCAAGCCTTTGGGGAGCAGGATGCGATAGCCGAGCAGGATAAAACATCAGCCTGTGACCTAAACCACTCCATGGTGCTGGGGGCTGGAAAAATAAAACCAATCTCTTGGCTTTCTTAGCAGCCCGAGTGGCTGAACGTTTCCAGCATGGGAATCTTCACTGCGCTAGTTTAGAAACAAAAATGTAAACCTGTGCCATCCCATGCGGCAGAAATCCCTATGGTTGGGTTGGTAGCATGGGGCTGCGGTGTTTTTCCACTGCCGTCGAGCGGTAATCCTCGCTGTGCCGACCCGACTGCTGGTTTTTCAGCACCGTGGGTCGCTGTCGTGTGTTCAGACCACAAAAGGCCATGTATCGAGCCAAAGTTTCGTTTTTTTTTCCAGGCTATTTACAATATGCAGAAACTAATGCCAATGAGCAAGTCTTCCGGTACCTTTCACTCTCAAATTAAACACCCAAGATTAAAGCATTAGCCTGAGCAGAGTCTTTAATTCTGGAGCTAACTCATGCCCTTGCAACATCTTGCGTTAGTCGGAAGATGATGCAATAACTCACCCCTTGCCTAACACTATTGCTCAAATGGCAGGGGCGCTCAGCCTGGCTGTAGAGGAGCTAAAACATATCTTTTTGCCTCATTTAGATAGCTGGAGGGAAAAAAAAAAGCCTGGGAGAGCATGTGTTGGTTCAGTGCTTGGTTTTTGGAGGTGATCAGCTGTTTGGGGGGTTCTTGGAAGCCTTCAGTTTGGTCCAAAAAGTGGTATTGTAAATTCTGGTCTAATTTGCCTGATTTTTTTTTTTTATTATTTTTGAAGAGTCCAGTTCTGGTCTAAACTGAGCGTTGACCCTTAGAAAGAGCCTGTTTTGTCCTCCCTTGGCTGGAAAACTGGTTCACCCCATCCTCAGACCGATGTCCTTCAGAAGTACCAGTCCCTCTGCAGTGGGGAGCTGCTGGAGGGCTGGAGTCAGGGCTGAATCTCCCTCCCCATCCCATATTGCTGAGATACGAGATGCAGAAAGCTCTTGGAGGTCAGGTGGGCATCGTCCCTCCCATCCAGGAGGCTTGTGTGGAAGGGAAGCCTTCTGTTGTATTCCAGTGATGGACCTTTTTGCAGTTGAACAGCTTTTGAAGTTTAGGAAATAATGTATTTTTTAATGTTTTAGAGTTTTTCTTTAAATCTTCGCTCCTTTATGCTCTTTTAGGCTGTTACACAGCTCCCAAAGAGGCATCTAGTGTGAAACTTCAAGGAGAATATAGTTTCTTGGTTGAACTCTTCAGAAGGAAGAGTCTCTCCCCATTTCCAGCTGGTTTAGTAGAGTCCTGATGGAAACCACCACCCAAAAGACCTTTTTGCCCTGTGCTCGAAGCATGGCCAACTTCAAAGTTGTTTGAGTCACTCAAGCCCTATCCAGTTGAGTTTTGAGCATCTCCAGAGATGGAGATCATAGAATCATTTTGGTTGGAAAAGACCTCTAAGATCATCCAGTCCAACCTATAATATCATCTCTGGCCTGTCCCAGGGCGGTCCCAGTCTCACAGGGAAGAGTTTCCCATGTGGTGGCTTTCTTCTCCTTTCATTGTGCATGTCCAAGAGGAGTTTGGCTCCATCTTCTCCACACCCTCCAATTAGTGGCTGTAGGCAGCACCTTCCTGCTCTCATCTTGAAGCTGAATAAGCCCAATTTCCCCCAGCCTATCTTTGTACATCAGGTCCTCCAGTCCCTGGTGGTTGGGGGCCTTCATTGGAATCATGTCATTGGACGTTAGATCTACCAACGTCTCTGTGAGCTCCTGATGGACAACATTGCTTAAAAAAAATACAGATGTCATAGCATGATGGTCATTAGTCTTAAAATGAGCATTGAGTTGCTCCTGTAGAAAATAACCTTTGGAGACCTTTCATGTAGGAAGGATCTGGTAAAAAATAACCTTTTGGAGACTCTTTGTGTAGGAAGGATCTGGTAGAAAATAACCTTTGGGGACCCTTCGTGTAGGAAGGATCTGCTATCTGGATGAACGGTGATGTGGAAAAACACCTTGCGGCGCATCCTGGTGCGTTCCTGGGTGGTGGTGGTGAAGGTTTAGGCAAAACCGCGCCTCCTGAGCGTGCCGTTGACCTCTGCTTATCAACCCTGACCGCGACAGCCTTGACGAGACGGGGTTCTTTCAGCTCTTCTGGAGATGTCGGTATTTCTCAATCTGCGACCTTTGAAATGTGTTATGTAAGTAACCATCGCCAAATATGTCTAGAACCGGGTCCGCCGCATCTAGGAGAGCTTCTGGTCCCTGCGTAGCCACTCCCGTGCTGGGAACGGCGCGGGCTTCCCCTTATCTCTGGCCTTTGTGTGTGTTTTGGCCATCGGCATTGCTGCAGGCTCATGTGATGGCTTGATTTTGAAAGCATCTCGGTGCCCTGGTCGGGCTGCTTTAACTCTTGGTGTAGAGGAAAAACAGGGAGGAGAGACCCGTGGACACGGGATGAGGGTGTTTGACCTCCCGGAGAGCCCTTGAGCCCAAAGCCGAGCTCAGATTCGCCGTGCCGCTCTCTCGGGAGAAGCTGCAGCCACGCTCCTGTGGTTAGAGGAGCAGCTCTTGCTGGATTACCATAGAGGGTAAATTTGAGCCTGCTAAGTCCAAGACATTAAACTCCCTCATCTCTTGCTGTTTCCAAGAAACCAGGATTTGCAGGGAGTGCAGTTACATGCTCATCAGGAGAAAGATAAATCACTGTGTGTTTTCCTCTAAAGGAGACAGTTTCTAAAAATAGGAGCCATGCTGGAGCTCCGGAGAACAAAAGAGCCCCCGGAAGGCTCCTGCCACCGTCCTTTCGCGGTGATCGGCCCCTCCATCCTCAGCTGCCCCTCTCCTCGTCGTTGCTTTCCACCGATGATTTTTGGAAGTGTTTTAAAATCTGCCGGTTTGGGAGGGTTGGGTTTTCCCGTCCCTTCCCCCTGGCATGCCCAACCGGGCCAGTTGGTGACTCAGGCTTTCCTGAACGAACGCTGCTCGTCCCCCGTGACCTCGGCGGCTTGGCCCTGGATCCCGACGGTCTTTTCCAAAATGACTTCTGAAGCCAAAAAAAACTGATCTCCCAGGGGTCAGGGACGCTGTCCTGCTGCAGCCACCTCTCCAGGCTGGCCTCTGAGGACGCCGGTGGAGGAAAACCCCGGTGACAAGCGTGGCCCTAGCTCTGCATCCAGATGAAGGACCTCAAAACTCAGCACCTTCCCTGGATGAGGCCTCCAAATTAGAGATCCTCAGCCTCAAAAGTCTCACCTCTAATGTGCCTCACCTGGAATGTTAGAAGGACGGAAAACCAGCCCTGGGTTTTCACATTCCTCCTCCGCTTTCGGGGCAGGTCCTGCCTTGCCTCCTCCATCTCCATAACCAGCGCGGTGGCCTGAATACCACGTTCCTCGGGCCATCATGCTCGACTTACGGCATGCGAGCAGCGATCCGTAAAATAAACGCGCTCTGCAAGTGGTTGCATCAGTCAAGGAGGGCACAGGGGTCAGTTTGGGCTGGTGAGTCTGTAGACCACTGCAGCAAACCCCATCTCCTTGGCCATGCGTTTCCAAAGCACCCCCTGTGCCAGGGCTTGCAGCTCTCTTCCTGCTCTCTCTCGTCTTTTGCATTCAGATTTAAAGGTTTTTGGGGCTGTCGGATGGCACACGGTGACATTCGAGTGCCTTGCGTCTCCCTCCTCTCCGCGAGCCCTCCTGGTGGCTCTCTTAGCTCTTTCCACTGGTGAGCCCCAGGGCAACCCGTGACCCGAGATGCCAATGATGGGAGCAGGGACGCGGGACGGTTCCTAGTCCCAGCAGCGAGCTGGCTTGCTCGGGGCCAGCCCGCAGGCTCGCGGGAGGAAGCGATGTGGATTCACCCAGCTACGCCTTGGCTTCTCCAAGCTCCCCAAGCAATAACGAGCGAGTCCCTGATTTCCATACGGCTGGGACAGGCGGTGCGGCGGTGACACGTGGCCGGAGCAAGATGGGGGGAACCCGGCAGCCGGGCTGTGCGCGGCAGCAAAGCAACAAGGAGCGAGACCCCCGCGTCCTGCCCTCAGCTCCACGGAGCCCGCGGCCACTCCAGGAGTAATCCCGAAGTCGGGGACAGCTGCCACCCTCTACAGGGCATCGCATGGCAGAGTAGGTCCCGGTGGCAGGGGGACAACATCGGCTCCGTAGCCGCAACGTGCCGGCGAGTCTTGTTTGCGCCTGCTCCTCTCGCTGCTCATGATGTCTGGGCCAGGTAGGTTTGATCCATGCCTCTTCCTTGGACATCGCCAAAGGCTTTTCCCCCTTCTGCGGGGCTGATCTAGGCGCATCCGAGCCCGATGTAGCTCAGCAGCAGGATTTTCCTGCTTGTTGTCACTGCCGAAAGCACGACCTTGCCTTGCATCTGCTCGCGAGCCGGGTTGGAGGTGTGTGATTCAGCACAGGAACCATCCCAGGGGTTCGGCCAACGCCGGAGCAAAGCAGAACCCCTCTAAGCCCCGGATGATGCTCAGCGCCATCCTGGGTGCCTGGAGAAACCAGGCTTGTGAGCCCCACGCATAGAGCTTGTGGGACGTGGTCTCCGTTGCAGGGTGGACAAAAACAACCCCGCCAGGTATCGCTCCGGTGAGCCGGGACGGCAGGAGCGCGGCCAGAGGCGTGCGCATCTTCCCTTTAAACGGCTTAGCTGCAGGAACGATTATACATCAAATAGTTGCGCGCGGGATTAAACCCTCTTAAGTGTGGCTCGGAAATCCTCCCGTAATCCGGACCCGGCTGTAGGAGGGAAGGACGGGCAGCAGGAGCAGAGGGGGTTTATCTGCTGGGAAAGCTTTTATTATTTTAAACACAAAAATCACGTTTATTTGCAAATTGTGCTGAAGAAGCCTCACTTGGGCACTGACCTTGGAGCTTTCCTCTCTGTTGCAGATGAGCCTGATCCTGCCCTCTCCGGTGCTGTCCCAGCCCCAGCTCACAGGACCGAACTCGGGTAAGTGCCCAGGGGATGTTGCACAGCACCCAGGAGCCCATCTCCCCTCGCTAACAGCGCTCCAGTTACAAAAAACCCTGAAATATCTCCCTGGCTGTCCCCAGAGAGGGCTGTCTCACCACCAAGGATGTCACCAGGTCCCTCTAGAGCCAGCCAGCGCCGTCCCCTCGCTCCAAAGCAATGTCACCGTTCCAATTAGTCTCATTTGCCCCCTTCCCAACAGCCCACCTCGTTTGTGCCTGCCCCGCATCGCCCCTCGGAGCATCTCGGTTCTGCTTTGCGCTGCTGGGGCTGTCCCCGGTGCAAGGGGAAGAGGTGTTGGGAAGTGGATGCTTGCGTGGGCGTCCCCAAGCTGCTTAAGGGGTGTCCCAAACGCCTCTGCGCACGCTGGAGAAAGCGGATTTAGAGGTGCCAGCCCAAGGCTCGTGCAGAGCAGAGGTCTGTGTCCCTCCTCGTGAGAATCGCTCTCTCTTAGCCTGTTTAGCAATACAGCCAATGCCCAGCACGTTTTAATGGGCTTATTTTAGTATCTGCTGTTGACTGATCCTTCCTGGGCCAGCGGTTTCCTTAGTGAGTTATTTTTAATAATGTTTGCAGGGTTTACAGTGCATATGGGAATCACATTTCCCTGATATCACGCCACAGACAATAGAGAGCCCGTCGTCCCGTCCACAGCAATTTCTCTTGTGTTCAAAAAAAAAAAAATATATATATATAGGGAAAGATTTGGAGCTGGGAGGGCAAGCACAGTGTTGTGGGAGAGTTGGTTCGCCCCTAAACTTTGCTTTTGTGGAAATAGATAGGTTTAAATAAGATGGAAAAAGGGAGGCAGCACAAGAGTCGAGTGGAACTGGCAGCCCTGCCGTCTCCAACAAAGGCGCTTTGTTCTCCCGGCAGCACAACTTGACCCGCGAGATAGCGTTGTGCTGGCCCGGAGCAGCTCCTTGCACCATGTCTCGAGTCACCGGGCTCCTCCAGGTGTCGGGCTCCACGGTCCAGCAGGTTTCTTCCCCGGGGATGGTTTAGCAGGGGACAGGCGCCAGGACGCGGCGTTCCGCAGCCGCAAGCGGAGGGGGAGAAGCCAGGTGCCAAGCCGGCCGCGGAGGACAGGAGCTGGGTGGCATCCTTAGGGCAGGGATGGGAACGCGGAGGAGCCTGGCCTCGTGCCGCAGCTCGCTGGGCGCCCCAGGTCCGCTGGCATCTGGCAAACCCTGCGATGCTGCCACCGGAGATGATTTCTGCCTCCCACGAGAACCTCGTTGGGTCTGAGGCATCGGGCTTTCTGCTCCGGTCGAGGTTTGAGGCATGGCTGCTCTCTGGGACATCTGGATTGTTTGGACCCCAGTTCAGAAGCCTAAATGGGGAGATTTGGTGCTGTTCGAGGTTCTTGGCTTCCCCAGGGAGCCTCCCACCACCCTGGTAGAAGGGCTTGAGGCTTTTGTAGGTCCCATCTCGTAACTGCTGGTGCCATACAGACGTCTCCAGTCCCTTGGGGCATCTTGGAGAACATCAGGTGCCTTTGTTGCAGCCTCACGGCCCTCAGCACATCCTTTTTTTCTTCCAGAAAAAGCCTCATGTAGGACTTTTCAAAACCTATGGGCACGCTTGGCCCCTCTCCAGGACCCAACATATCTTTGGTGCCGTGGTGGTGCCAACAGCACCCTGTTGGGTGGCATGGGGCCACCCAATCCCCCTGTAGGGCTTGCCCTGTGGAGGCTCTTGTTCTCCAGCTGTTTGATGTGATCTCACTAGCTCTGGGGTCCTCGCTGAGGGTTTAGGGGAGGATGGGGAGGAACCACCTCACTTTAGTGTGGCTTGGGGTATCTGCAACAGACAGACAGATGATGGTCAGCATTTCCCAATCCTGCTGCGGAGAGGGACTTGCATTTAACCGTGGGGACAAATCATCCTTTTGTCCCAGAGACCTTTGGTATGGTCCATGTTGGCACTTAAATCTGTTTTTATGCAACTTCGAAGAGCTCGTTGGCCTGTTCTTTGGCTGGTTAGTGACAAGTGTCATCGCTGAGAGCAAACATCCCCGTTGAGTCTGGTAAAAAGGCAATAAGCTGTCCAAGCATGTGGCATCCCGAGGAGTTAGCAAGGGAAAAGGGAAGGAGAAGGATGGAGCAAGGGAAGGGTGACTTCTGGCCCAAGGCAGGAATCGGTGACGTGGTGATGGGAACATTGAAGCTTCCATCGTGAGGATGCTCCTGTTGTGCCTGGCACAAATGCGGAAGAGCAGATGCAGCCAGCTTAGAGCAAGCCCAGGAGAAGATGCGGACCCAATTATAGCTGCACATGGCCATAGGAGGGTGGGAAGGGATTGAGCGGTCCTTGGGCTCTTTTTTGCCCTAAATCCTTAATGTTCGGGGTGATATGGGAGTCACCAGGAAATCCCCAGCCTGCGTTGTGCCGTGGTTCCACGATGGGCCTTTTGTAGGTGGAAACGCTCCTGTTATCCTGCTAACCAGCTAATAACTGTCAAAACTTATTTTGCAGCTCCACGAATGAAGAGCATTTAGATTTCAAGAAGGCTTTGTACAGAACGGATGCCAGGAGTTCCCTGGACCTGCGAAACATGACCGTGTCTGGCAGCGTGGCCTGGGACACCTCCGCCTTGGAGACGAGAGCGGGTGATGGCAGAGAAGAAAGCACTTTAGAGAGACTCTCTGGCTTGAAGGACTCGAAGGACGTGCGGTGCGTAACGGAGTCGGCGTTCGCAGTGGATCCCCAGGTTGTAAATACTGTGCAGGTGGATCCTGAGGAACTGGAGAGCGACTCCGAGGACCTGGACGCTGGCAAGGTGGCAGCGGAGACGCCCAGCCCTTGTGCGGGGGCACCAGTTGGTGGTGGGGAAGAGAAATACCTTAAAAATGAACCAAAGCAACTTGAAGGCCTCAGCAAAGAGCACTTAGAGAAAAGCAAGAGGGGAATCCAGAGGGTCGACTGGATTTCTAGACCCAACAAAAGCCCAAGTCCTCACTACAAAGACATAAGCAAGCCAACAGATGTAGCAACCAACATGCCCTTTCGGGGACAGGCTGTGCGTGAAGTGCCTCCTCCGCTGACTCCGACGGTGTTCAGAAAAACGCTAAACCCTGTCCTCAGCAAGTCCAAATCCCTTGAGAGCGCCTCGTCCCACAGGAAGGGGCTGGTGGTCGACTCGGATTTGGGTGAGATCGGCCCGCTCAACACGGCTGAGTGGACAATACAGAAGCCGGGTCTTCAGCTCGGCGTGGACCTTGCCGTCGGCAAACAGTCCTGGACGGTAAATTCCGAAGATTCGGTGGAAAGGATCCCGCTGATGTCTCTGGAGCCCGCTCCCTGCAGCTCCTATGACATTGAGATGAGGCCCTACGTGTGCAGCGTCTTGCTGGAGGAGCAGGGGAAAGAGGAGCTGGGCCCGGAGGAGGACCCTACGGTGTACACGTGCATCGAGTGCAGCATCTACTTCAAGAAGAAGGAACATTTGATGGATCACATGCTTCAGCATAATCGTGGACCAGGGAGGGACCAAGACAGAGATGCTGTGGGAGGGCAGTGTCAGTTCTGCTGCAACGAGTGCGGATGGGCCTTTGGAGACCCCACGTCCCTGGAGCAGCACAAAAGGCTCCACCAAGAATCCAGGGAAAAAATCATTGAAGAGATCCAGAAGCTGAACGAGTTTCCAGACGAAGGCCGGGAAGCCCGGCTGCAGTGCCCCAAGTGCGTCTTTGGCACAAACTCCTCCAAGATCTTTGTCCAGCACGCCAAGATGCACGTCAAGGAGAGGAAGGACCAAGGGGCAAAGAGCATGAATCTCTTTGGAAGCACGGGCAGCGGAGAAATGCGGGATAGCCCCGTGCACGGCATTTACAAACACTTCAAACCAAATGAACACATGCCCCTGCAAGTGCAGGTACCTCCTCACGGCAGCGGCAAAGGGCTCAGCACCTGTATGCTCTGCAGCTTCCCGGCCCCCAACGAGAACATTCTCAAAGAGCACATGAAATACGCCCACTCCCACATCTCCTGGGACACGGAGGTGTATGAGGAAGACCCCAATCAGCCAGGAACTAGCAGAGATGCCTACAGCCCGGCCAGGCCGGGCCGCTTTGCAGAGACTGATTATTTTGGTAAAGCAGACCGGCTCTTCCCTCCGCCCCACCGAGAAAGCTCATCGCATTACGAAGCTGTCCACGGTTTTGCCCTAGCTCATCCGAGACTTGACAAGAGCAACGGAGCTAGTAAAAAGGACTACCAGACATCAGGGTTTCATGCCAGGAAAGCAGCTCCGTATGCTGCCCCGCACAAAAACCTGGGGCTGTCCGGCCTCTCCTCCACGAAGGTTTATTCACAGTTTGCTCTGCAGCAGCTGAAAAAAAAAGCAGCAGCTCAGCACCTTGAAGCAGAAGGCGACGGTCTCAGGAGCCACTCAACGGGGCTGGAGGAGCTCAGGCACAAATGGACGCTGGTCAACGACGTGGGGAGCATGGAAGAGGAGATCTCCGTAACCACAGATATGGATTTGACCGAGAACAGAGGCATCAAACCCGTCACCATCCCTCAAGCTGCCTTGGACCTCAAGAGGACGTTCAGAGACACCTTGAAAGCCACGGACTCTTCAATAGCTTCGGAGGAGCAGCAGCAGCAGTTGCGGATGATGGTACCCATCGTCCTCCTGGAGGAGGTGAACCTGCACCCCAAGGCGACGAAGCGGCCCCGGGGGAAGCCCTTCAAGAAGAAAGCAGCACTCCCTTCCCGGGAATTCGTGATGGAAGAGCCTCTTCCCTTGGATATGCTCCTGCTGGACTCTCCTCTGGAGGGTCCTCTGGAGCTTGATGACCTCTTGGACTCCGACTCGCCCATGCTGAAGAACGAGGAGAGGAAATGTCCCTACTGCCCAGACAGGTTTCACAACGGTATCGGTCTGGCGAACCACGTGCGGGGCCACCTCAACAGGGTGGGGGTGAGCTACAACGTCCGTCATTTCATCTCAGCAGAAGAAGTGAAAGCTATTGAGCAAAAATTTTCCTTCCAAAAGAAGAAGAAAAAAGGTAGTATGTATTCAATTCACCGTGCTTTCTATTTTCTTGTTTTAATTGGTGGGGTTTAGAAAACCCCGCTGAGAATGGGTACGTATGGTACTGTGGCCAGCCTGAATGGCAATGGCCATGGTGAATCTCCCTGCCCCGCTGGTCCTCATCGCACACCGATGGTGAGCGGTTGTAATAAACCCCCCTCGATGGCCTGATCCGAGGTTTTAGCCGCTGACTGTCTGTCCTTCTTTCCGCAGTTGCAAACTTCGACCCGAGTACTTTCAGCCTGATGCGATGCGAGTTCTGCGGGGCCGGTTTTGACACGCGCGCGGGTCTCTCCAGCCACGCCAGGGCCCACCTGAGGGACTTTGGTATTACCAACTGGGAGCTCACCATCTCGCCCATCAACATCCTCAAGGAGCTGCTGGCCAACTCGTCGGAGCACCCGATGCTGCAGGCGGCGGTGGGAGCGGAGCCCTCGTCCCCCAGCCGAGAGGCGCACGGCTTCGTGCCCCGCAAGAGCATGACCCCCATGTCCGAGTGCAGCATTCCACGATCTCCTCTGTCCCCGTTCCCACCGTCCTGGGGAGATGAGTCCTTGCAGTCCTACAGAGATGGTGAGTGTCCCCGAATGCCCATGCAAGCCAGAAACCCTTTTGATAACCCCAAGCTGGAGCCTCGCGTCCTTCTGTTGAACGGAGCCTTGTTGGAGGGGGGCTGTTTACAGGGGATGACTTAGCTGGAGTAACCCAATGTTGATTTATGCATCTCCGTGGTTTGCGTGCTGTGCTGGATGAAGTCTGATCCTGGTTTTGGGCAGGTAGATGGAAATGTGGTAGATAAATCCGGCAGATGAAAGATCTCGAGGGGTGGATGGAGGATCGCCTCCTGCCTGGGAGCTGTGCTTTGGACGCTCAGGCTTTGTCATTTAAAGAGCGCTGTGTTCAGGAATGAGGTTTCCATCAGTGAAATGCATAAACCTGGCGTATACGTTGGTGTGTTGGCAAATCACAGGGCAGAGCGTGGCTGGAGGTGAAGAACAGAGCATGGCCACCCTGCTCTTTGGTCATGCAGAGGGCAGGAGGAGCTGCGTTCACCCCTCGGCTGCTCATTTTCCGTAAGCGTATGTTACTGCGGGGTGGGGGGAAGTGTAAATTTTAGATTTGGGTCTGAGCCGGTCTCCCTCCATCAGTAGAGCTCCATACTGTTCACACAGGAGCATTGGTTTCAGAGCAGTGGCCATCTCAAACAGCTTTTGGGTTTCCCCTGCGAGGTGCCAAAAAACTGACTTTGCACAAAGTCTTTGCAACAGTAGAGTTCTTCCAAGGACGGAAAACTTGCTTGTACATTGGGAAAAAGTAACACTGGGCGTTCCATTACCACCTACGGATACCTGCCACTTCTAGCTGTGTCTTTTAAGTCGTTGAGGCAGCTTCTTGTTCAGGTTCTGCTCAGCACAATCCTACATTAGCTTCTCGCTGCAGGGATGTGTCTGCCTTTAATTGAAATATCAAAGATCCTGTAATCCCGGCTCTCCAGACTGCTCCGCATGCCTGGCCGCTCTTTGGAATGAGTCTTGACCATAATGAACACAAACGAAAACACGAACAAACCCAAGCTCTTTTTTCTTGGCATAGCAGACCCTGGAAGATGAATAGCTCCCAGCCCAGGGCAGCAGCTGATGCCAACGAGAGGCTTTTTGGAGGGCTCTGCTGGGTTTCCGCTGCCAGTGGCTGGATGCTCTTGCTGCCCTTGACTATCCCTCAGCAATTTCTAGGTTCGCCAGTGCCCAAAATTCACTGGCACAAGCCATTATAGATAGTGCCGCTGTTTAAAAGCTTGGGCTCAGGATTTGGTAGAGGTGTGAAGGGTGGAAAATGTCTTGGTGAAGAAAGAGTGCAGCCTCCTTTCTGTAACAAACCACTTGTCGAGGAGGAGGTTAATGCAATTCTTAACATAGTGCAACTAATATCAAATGTCCGCAATCTTAAGTTTAAGAAGGAAAAAAAAAAAAAAAAGGAGCACGTCTTGAAATATGATCTTGCTTATCAGTTCAGGCAACGTCACTCAACTTTTCAGCATGTGATGTTGGCACGGGGCTGGGAACATCTCCCGCTCCTTACCGTGCCCATCTCTAGTTGCCTCGAAATGCCAGCTGGTTGGCTGTAACATAAAGCCAAGGAACTGGAGAGGGTGTCAAAACCCAGGGGAAATGATGAATGCTGCTCCCCACTTTGGTGTTTTGCATGCAGTGGTTGCACCGTGTCATTTGCCTACAAAATGGTGCGCTAAGGGTGGAAAAGCTCGCCCCATCGAGCATGGGATGGAGGCACAACACAGGTGTTTGATGGGAGAAATCAGGATGAGAATCATCTGGCCACATAGGTAAAAGTAGGGAACTGGACCTTGGCTTTGGTATGCTTATTTTAAACCCATGTGAGGTTCAGTGTGGATGCTTCGGATGAGTGTGACCTGCAGGCAGCCTTGCAGCTTTGGAAAATGGAGTAAGAGTTCAAACTCTGCTTTTAAACAGCACTCCTGGATTTTCTCGCTCTGTATTTCCTTATGAGTCATGCCTTTGGGAGCAATTGCAAAGAAAATGGGTACATCTAGAAAGCTTAAAACTCTCCTGTTAGGACTGTGTGCAGGGCTCGGCAACCTGTTGTGCAACCAAGGCATGCACAGCAGATCACGTGGAGATAGCGATCAGTGCTAAGGGCAAGCTTTTGTATTTAAATCCGATCCTGAGAGGGCCCGATAGGCTGACCGGACCCAACCCATGGGGAAGTTGCTGCCTCCTGGGGCCCAGGTAAGAGAAAACACCAGCCTGGTACGGCCCTCTGGTGCCAGTCAATTTTTAAGTGCCACCTCCTAAGAGCACAGGAGCAGGCAATTCCAAAATGTTGGATGTCAAGCAAGCAGTGCAGAAGGCTGGCTTGGCTGAGCAGGGATCTTATTCTAGAGTTTTGGCAGAAAAAGAAAGCGTATGGACACTGGAAGTGAGGTTGGGTGATGTGGGAGGACTGCAGGGATGCTGTTCACCATTGTAGGGAGAAAGTTCGTGTGGCCAAAGCTCGATTAGAGTTGAAACTCTAATTACTCCCAGTACAATAAAAAGTGTTTTTCTCAATATGTTAACAGCAACAGGAGGACTAGAGGTATCATTGGTCCTCTACTTGATGAGGTTGGTCACCTCACAAATGGGGACATGGACAAAGCAGTGATGTTTAATGCCTTCTTTGCCTCTGTCTTCAACATTGGTGGGCCTTGGGACTCCCGGAGCCCTGAGCTGGAGCACCATGGCTGCAGAAATGGTAAACTCCCAGCCAACCCCGGACTTGTGTGGGATTTGCTGCTCCAGCTGGATGCACATAAGTCTATGGGGCTCGGTGGGATTCATCCCAGGGTACTCAGAGAGCTGGCAGATGGCATCACGACACCTATCTCGATTGTTTTTCAACAGTCTTGGGAATCTGAAGAGGTCCCAGTTGACTGGCAAACGTTGCAATTTTCAAGAAGGGTAAGAAAGAAGCCCCTGGTAATTACAGGCCTGTCGGTCTCACTTCAGTGCCTGGTAAAATTATGGAGAAAATTATTCTGGGAGTTATTGAAAAACCCCTGAAGGACAGTGCAGTCATTGGTCACAGCCAACATGGGTTCATGAGGAGAAGGTCCTGCTTAACGAACTTAATTTCCTTTTATGACAAGGTCACCCACCTAGTTGACCAAGTAGCTGTAGTCTTTTTGCATTTCAGCAAAGCTTTCGATACTGTTTCTTGAGGTATCCTTCTGGACAAAATGTCCAGCATACAGCTAGCCAAATACATAACGCAATGGGTGAACAATCGGCTGACAGGTCAGGCTCAAAGGGTTCTAGTAAATGGGGTTACATCAGGATGGTGACCAGTCACTGGGGGGGTTCCCCAGGGCTCCATTTTAGGGCCATTTCTCTTTAATGGTTTCATAAATGATTTGGATGCAGGACTCTAGTGTCTACTAAGTAAGTTTGTGGATGATACTAAATGAGGAGGAGCTGTTGAGTCTCGAGGGTGGAGAGGCCTTGCAGAGAGATCCTACAGACTAGAGGGCTGGGCAGTCACCAACCGGATGAAGTTTAACAAGAGCGAGTGCCGGATTCTGCACCCGGGACAGGGCAACCCTGATGATATGTGCGGGCTGGGGGAGGAGAGGCTGGAGAGCAGCCCCCCGGCAAGGGATGTGTGTGTTCTGGCCGAGGAGAAGCTGACCAGGAGGCACCAGCGTGCCCTGGCAGCCAAAAGGGCCAACCCCATCCTGGCGTGCAGCGAGCGCGGCACTGCTAGCCGGTCGAGGGAAGGGATTGCCCTGCGCTGCTCCGCGCTGGTGCGGCCTCGCCTCGAGTGCTGTGCGCGGCTTTGGGCGTCACAGTGTAGGAAGGACGTAAATCTATCGGAGAGTGTCCAAAGGAGGGCTACAAAGGTGGTGAAGGGTCCAGAGGGGAAGACGTGCGAGGAGCGGCTGAGGTCCCTTGGCTTGTTCAGCCCAGAGAGGAGAGGAGGCCTCATGGCGGCCTGCAGCTTCTTCATGAGGGGAGCGCAGGGGCAGGCGCTGAGCTCTGCTCTCTGGGGACAGCGACAGGACCCGAGGGAGCTGCGACAGGGGAGGTTCATATTGGATATTAGGAAAAGGTTCTTCATGAGGGGGAGGTTTGGGCGCTGGAACAGGCTCCCAGGGCAGCGGTCATGGCACCGAGCCTGCTGGAGTTCAAGGAGCGTTTGGACAACGCTCTCAGACGTAGGGTTTGAAGTCTCTCAGCTACGCTCCCACGAGGAGCTGGGAGTGTGGAGATGGCTCGCTGTGAGTTGAAACCCTCCTTGTTTTGCTTCGAGTCTGAAGCAGCTCTTTCAGGACGAGCTGAAAGCATCTGTCGCAACCGACATAAGAATGAAGTAGCACTCGTCGCATTGCAATATTTATTTAACTCTTGCTCCGGCTGCGGAAAAGCAGCTGAGCAAACAGTTATTGAATTGTGGTTGTAGATGGGGGGGGTGACGAATCTGTAGCAGGAGGATTTCAGCCTGTTTTATAAACCTACCTGTCCCCGTGTCTGTTTGAATCACTTGCGAGGCGTTTGAGCGCTGAGAGCTCGAGCACACTGCCTGCATCCGCGTGGGTCTTAGCAGCCGTGCTAAAGCCCCAACCGCTGTTCTTTAAGGACACCTGCTCAGTGTTCATGTTCTCTGCTCGTGTTTTATGCTAATTCCATAGTTTATAGGTAGTTTTTAGCAATATTAATGAGATACGGGCCAGTAGCGAGTTACGATGGCAGGCAGTGAAGCAGGGGATTGATGATGTGTGCGTACGGAGCGCGTCTTGCTGCGCAGGCAGGCACGTGTTTGCGGTGTGGATGCTTCGGGATGGCATGACCAAGTTTATACAGGCACAGTCCTGGCATGCAGCGTGAAAGCCCATCTGACAGCGGATTGATGGCTCCCCATCTCACCAGCACAGCAGCAGTGCTAGAAGTCAGCGGCACCTCCGTGGCGCTGCCCGATGCGAGCTGGTGGGGATGGAGGACGCGTGGCTCCATCTCGCGGGAGCGGCAATTGCCAGGACGTGCCGATCACTTATGGCTCCACACCTGCACGCTGCAAACCACTGCCTGCTTCCTTCCTGTTGCATTCCGGTTGCGTTCTTGTAACCAAATCACCGCAATGTCACACACGAGCAGATCCTCGGACAGTCTTGGTCCTCCTGGGACAAAGCCTCCCCTCCTAGAGCTGCTTGCGGGTGGAATGCACAGTCAAACCGAAGAGTGGCATTGGGAAAGGGCTGTGGGTTTGACCGCTGCTCTCCTGGTAAGCACAGCAAGAGAGGTGGGTGGCCACTGCCGGTCTTGCACCCTTGGCTGCTTCTCTAAAAAACCACCCTTTAAGCAAAACTAAAAGTCAAAGGGAGGAAGTAGGTGTTTGGGTCTGTGGCGAGAACCTGAACGTGGCTGCGCAGGTCAGAATTGAGTGCTGGGCGTTTAGATGGGAGCAAAAACAGGATGTTGAGAGACATTGGGGGATCCCAGAGGTCACCCAGGTTCCCTCCTGCGGTACCCAAACCAACCTGAACCTGGCTGCTCTGGGCTCTGATGGAGGCTCCACTCATCCCTTGGCACCTCTGCTGCTGCCACCTGCCCTCACCCTTAGAACAACCGATGAGGTCTTTGGTATTTTTAATATCTAAATGTATTGCTCCTTTTTTTACCCACTGAAAGCAGAGACAACAGTTTATGCTCTCCCATAGACTACAAAACAATTTTTTTCAATCTTTCCCTTTTCAGACGTGACTTTAGACCCTCAATCATTCATGATTCCCTTCCTGGTAGGTCTGAACACCCTCCTTGAAGTGCTTGTGCTCAAATCAGATGCGTCCCTGCCTTGGTGCTGCAGAGAGCAGAAGGGTTATTTCAGCTCTTTTCCACCCCAGGATGGTCTGTGATGTAGGGGTAGGTTGCAACATTCACTCTGGTTCAGTTTTTGAACAACCTGAAATCCTGAAAACTATATATATATNCTCTCAAGCTGTCTCCAGCCATCCTCATGCAGTTGGTGGCTGCTCCAGAGAGATCCCTGCATTCATCCATGGCTTCCCTCATAGGTTGTGGTGGGCAGAGGTGTCCCCTGCTGCTGCTGCCTCCTTAAACCCCGTCTCGGCTCACTAAATACGCTGTTTGTGTATCTCCTGCTCCCAACCTATTGGCAGCTGCCTCAAAGAACACGTGTCGCTTCTTGGCAGGCGTTGGGAAGTATTAGGCAATTGCATCCTCCCTAAAACATCCCACAGCTCTCCTTCCTTGTAGCCTGCCTCACCTTGCTCTGTCCCCCAGACTGCTTTCGCAGGCCCGGCGCCATCCTTCTCTTTTTCTTCTCCCCTTTTTCCAAATTTAACTCCCCTTTGCTTCCCTTGCATGCTCAGACTGCAAGGTCTTCTGCTAGACCTAAATTTCTCCTCCTGATCTGCACGCGTGCAGCTTCCCACCGTATCTGGGAAGAGGCATAGGAGCAGACAGGCATTTGCTGGCTGGCCTTCCACCCCACACCAAGGGTCTGTCCTTCCTTCTGGAGCACATCTGATGTAGCACGCGTTTTTAGCAGGAGGAGAGGGGTCGGTTCAATGGCGTGGGCTCAGGGAGCTGCTCCCATCCACTTGCTTGTCTCGAGCCCTCAGACAAGGACTCAAAGTGGGGCTGCCCAGATCCTGCCTTGGCTGATCTCCTCCCTCTCTAGAGCGTAAATGGAAGAAAACCTCATTTAGATGGCACCGTGGAGCCTTCCCCTTGCAAAGCCTGCTTTGTTTCTGTTGGTGCAGCCCAAGCAATGCTGGGCTCAAAGCCTCGGACAGATTCCATGAAGGGTGCAGGCAGCAGGTTTGGGGTGGCAGATCTCTGCAGGTTCTCCGTAGAACTTTGTCTGCAGGTGGTTTTCCAAGTGTCTTTGCTGAGCGCAGATCATCAGTCAGTTCCTTGTGACAGGTGGAAGCTAGCAAATGCTTTCCAATTTTCAGGAAGGGCAAGAGAGAAACCCCTGGTAATTACAGGCCTGTCGGTCTCACTTCAGTGCCTGGTGAAATTATGGAGAAGTTTATTCTGGGCTTTAGTGAAAAAACACTTGAAAGACAGTGCAGTCATCGGTCACCGCCAACATGCGCTGGAGGATGTAATGAATGAGGAACTGAGGATACCTGCTTGTTGAGTTTGGAGAAAAAGAGACGGAGAGGTGACCTCGTTGCTGTCTACAACTTGCTTATGAGAGGGAGTGGAGAGGGAGCTGCTGATCTATCTGGTGATAGGACGCAAGGGAATGGCTTACAGCTGCATCAGGGGAGGTTCAGAATGGATGGTAGGAGAAAGTTCTTCACTGACGGGGTGGTCGGGCGCTGGAACAGGCTCCCCAGGGACATGGTTGTGGCCACAAGCCTGTCGGTGTTCAGGAAGCGTTTGGACAACGCTCTGAGATAAATGGTTTAACTCTCGGGCTGCCCAAGAATCGGACTTGAGGATCCTCGTGGTCCTTTCGAACTCAGGATATTCAAGGATTCTGTAACTCAAGTTGTTTTCAGCCTTTTCCCAGATACTTGGAGAAAGTACTTCATCATTCTAAGAGAGCATTTCTCTGCTTCCTTCCAAATATAACATACAAAACGTACTGAATTCCTCTGAACGATGATTACCACCACTGGCCAGGCCAGACGTCCTTTGGGGTTATTTCCCAGTAGACCTGAACAATTTCCTTCATCTCGCTGGCCAGAGGCATTTTTGCATACCGCTTTGGTTCTCCTTGTTCAATTCCTGACAGCAGCTTTGTCCTTATCACGTTAAGTCCCAGATTTTTGCATTTATTACATATTTTTTGTATTCTATTTTGTATATATTCTTACATAGTGTTCTGCATGTTGTCTCTTCAGCCAGCGAAATCTCTCTGCCCTGGTGAGCCAGTCCTCCGGTGCGGCACTGCAGTTGTCTCTGACTCCCACCCGTATGGGGAGCGGGCTGGATTTGGGGGATTTTCCCCCTCCAGGTCTTTTTCCAGCTTTGGTCTGGCATTGGTCTGCCTTGTTCTCCAAGGCACTGGCCCCCACCCTAAACTGGATAGCATGGGGCTAGAGGACACGTGGAGAACAGGGAGCTCCTTCCAGGGGAAAACCAGTGAAAAAGGGACAGGGTCTGAGTGTCGGGGGCTGTAAAATTGATTTTAAGGGTGTCACTGGGGATCCTGATGCGGTCTGCTCGGAGACTCGAGTGGGCACGGGCCCCACAGCTCCTTTGATTTTTCCCTCCAGCTCTTCTCATCCAGGGTGTGAGAACCAGCGTGGCCGGGGCCAGGAGGAGCCCATGATTTCATGGGGTCTGGGATGGGGACAAGCACAGCCTGAGCCTCAGCAAGAGGCTCAAGAGAGGCTGGAAATCAGAGTGAGGTGGGATTTTTATTTTATCTGTGGCTTGTTCCTGGCTACCTATTCCCCACCTGCAGTGTCTGAGCAGCCACAAGTCACTGGGTTGCTGATCTGAATTCCCCTGATCGTCCTCCATCCTCTTCTTGAGCACAAGCCCTGCGTTTGCCCACCATCCTGCCATCCCCTGCAACTTCACCGACCTGTGAGCTTTCAAAGATAACCCCTTGCAGCACCGAAGCCGCTTTAGAGAGCGGGTGGAAACAACAGCAGCGCTTTCCCAGCACCAGCTGCCTGGTGGGAAGGCTCATTTTTGAGCCTCCTTTCCTCCTTTTCACTTCCACTTGAGAATGAAGACCTCGGCGCAGCTCAGCAGCTCTGATTTCCATTCTGAGCTTTGCTTTCTCTGGTTAATTGTGGTTGTTCCCCTGCAAAGGAGAAGAAAAGGAATCAAAATGCTTGAGCTTTGTGGACAGTCTTGCATCCTGCCTTCCATCCAGGAGCACACCCGCTCCTCCCGTGGTGGCTATGTTAATTGCAGATGAATGGAGGCTAGAAAAACCTTCTGAAGGTCTGTGCCTGACCCCATATGTGAGCAAGGCCAACTTCAAAGCCAGCTCTGGCTGTTCAGGGCCATGTCACATTGAGTTTGGAGAGGATAGAGGTGACAACACCCCCATCCTGGGCTAATGTGCCCTGAGGACCCTCCTCGCGTTACGGTTCTCGGGGCACGCTCTCCTCTTGTGCTGGCCTTTCTGATTTGCGTCCCCATGCACTCGTTCTGCGCTCACCCGCAGCCTGACCTACTTTCTGCCGTCTTTGATTCCTTTCTTGAGTTCCAGGTTACTGAAAAGCTCGTGTTGGCCTCCTGCTTCACTTCCCTCCTTCCCCTGCATGGGGATAGTGCAGGCTGTTGCCCTTGATATCATCTTTTCTCCTGGTCTCTGAAGATTTCTGATGGTAGGCAGTGCCGCAGTCGAGCAGAGGGAAGCTGTACACCGGTTTCTAGCCTGAATTTGAGCTCCATTTTCACGCAAGCTGAGCTATGGCCACAGGAGATGGCATGAAATCTCTCAGCCAGGTCTCTTCATGCAGGAATTGTCGAGTGAGACTCCCTGAGGGTAGCACTCAAAGGCAGAAGCTCACAATAACCCCTTCTGGCTTTCGGTTGTGGCAAGCAATGATAGAAATTGTCTGTTTCCCTTTTCTTAATGTTTTTGGGAGATCCTGGTTTGGAACAGCTGGAGGACATTGCAGTGTGCACTCAGTGCTGGGGGAGCTCTGAGTTGGGATGACCCTGGAATGCAGCACGGCACCATCCCATTAAATTTCAGTGAGCCCCTGGGCCTGTCGCACAGCGATACCTCGAGGTCTTCCTTCCGACTGTGTTTTTCCAGCTCTGCTGCCCTCTAAGCCAAGGAGAGAAGTTTCACGCCGTGATTAAACCCGCCTGAACCCAGTGTGCTGCATCACTCGGCAGATCGCCTTACCGCCCCGCAGCAAAAGGAAGGGGAACTTGGCGCGTGGTTCGTTAGCAGCCCGCCTTCCCCGGCAGAGCCAGCGAGGGGAAGCACCGTGTTTAAAATCATTCAAGAGATGGAAAGCGCGACACAGAGCTGGCAGCCCCCCTTGGCAGAGCTCTGGATGCCTGGCTGGCCAAAAAGGCAGATGATTTCATCCCCATCCCAGATGGGGTCTGTTAGCGAGCCAGTGATCAGGCAGTCCTGCCTCTCCTGGTGCTCTCAGTGCCCCTGGTCGCCTTCACTGCATCTTTCTGAAGCCATAGGAAGATGTGTATAAGTCTGTGGGGCCCAATGGGATTCATCCCGGGGTACTCAGAGAGCTGGCTGATGGCATCACGGGAGCCCTCTCCATTATTTTTCAACAGTTTTGGGAATGTGGAGAGGTCCCAGTCGACTGGAAGCTGGCAAACGTTCCAGTTTTCAAGAAGGGCAAGAAAGAAGCCCCTGGTAATTACAGGCCTGTCAGTCTCGCTTCAGTGCCTGGTAAAATTATGGAGAAAATTATTCTGGGAGTTATTGAAAACACTTGGAAGATAATGCAGTCCTTGGTCGCGGCCAATGCGGGTTCATAAGGGGAAAGTCCTGTTTAACTGACTGAATTTCCTCTTGTGACAAGGTCACCCACCTAGTTGACCAAGGGAAGCCAGTTGAGGTAATCTTTCTGGATTTTAGCAAATCTCTGATCTCTCTGGTGACAGCGACAGGACCCGAGGGAACAGCATGACGCTGCATCAGGGGAGGGTCAGGCTGGGTGTTAGGAAAAGGTTCTTCACCAAGAGGGTGGTCGGGCACTGGCACAGGCTCCCCAGGGCAGTGGTCACAGCACCGAGCCTGCTGGAGTTCAAGAAGCGTTTGGACAACACTATCAGACATAGGGTCTGATTTTTAGGTAGTCCTGTGTGGAGCTGGACTCGATGATCCTCGTGGGTCCCTTCCAACTGAGGATATTCTATGATTCTGTAAGGTTTGGCTCAAGTTTGGGGAGTAATTTTCTCAGACAGTAGGGCAAAGCTGAGTCCTGCAGTCCTGAAGGGGCACTGGCTGCTCCCCGGACCGTCCCTTGCATCTGGGCTAAAGCAGCAGGTTGTCCAAACGGAACCTTTTTTCCAGGTGTGATGGAGTTACCTGGGACGTTGGCCACTATTACGAGCTTTTCTCCCCCGTATTCTGAGAGCGCTGTGTTGAGAATTCGGGTTAGGATGTTTCACGGGTGTTCACGGTCTCACGAGTCTGTGCGTTTCCCACTGACACGGTGCAGATGTGTCACCTCAGCACCCAAAAGCTGTCCGAATGACACCCTCCGTGTTGTTACAGCACAAAGACCAGAACCCCTGGGGCTCTCTGCTTACTTCTGCGGGCTTTAAAACTTCCTAAAATGCCAGGAATTGACCCACTGTGGGATTTTTAGCCTGACAGAAGCTGGCAGTATTTAATCCACAGACCCACTTTTTAAGCACTTCATAAAGTCTTCTGGTGCAAATGTAAGTAAGAATTTGAACTTCTAAAAACTTCACTGTGCTGAAAAATGGATTGTCCAGGGTGGTTTTGTTTTAGCTGTGGCTGTTGTGGGTGCTCTCCTCTCCCCAGCTGTTTCTTCTTGGTTTGGTTTGGTTTGCTCTGGGAACTGCAGACACATGTGCTTTCTTGCGGTGTAATTGCAGACCAAATCTGCGGGCTTTTGAGTGTGTGTCCAAGAACTTGTGCAAGGTAATGACTACACGTGCTGTCCTTCTATATGCTCTTGTTCCTCCACGTGGCTCCCGAATTCATGATGCTATGGGCCCCTCTGGCTGTCATTCAGCTGCGTAGCCCCGTTGGTGGCAAAAGCGTCTGTTTTGCTCCGTAACTAACTTCTACCAGGCTGGAAACCAGATTATTTTTTCCCCATCGGGTCACATCAGGCAGCATGTGTGGCCAGGGCTCCCTTCTCCCAACACCTGCTGTAGTTTTGGGATAGTTTTTGCCTAAAGCCTGATGTTCTCAGCTGGCTGTGGTAGTGCGTGTCGGTCTGTTTTGTTTTTTTTTTTCTCTGGAGAGGAGATGGGTTTTCAGAGAGATTTTGTTGTTGCCTGTCTTAAACCTTAAGGTTTTGATCTGTTTATGCATTATTTGTGTTCTTTGCTTTGTAGAGGGGCAGCAGTGCCTTAGGAGATGGCTGCTGTCCCCGTATCCCTCCTCCTGCCAGCAAATTGCTTTTTGGGGGGCTGGGGGACAGCCAGGCCCCTCGGTGGGGAGGAACGGTGACGGTGCGAAGGAGGCCGTGGGGGGGGACACGGAGCTGGGCCTTGTCCCGTACG
>VXAA01005178.1:2004-39190 GCA_013399115.1 Anseranas semipalmata
CGGGCGACGATGACGGCGGGGTCGTTGCCCGCGTAGGACATCAGGACGTCGGCCTCCACAGCCTCGCCGAAGGTGAGGTAGCCGTACAGCCCTGCAAGCAGGGAGAGGTGGCGCTGGGCTGTCCCCAGGGAGGGGACGGCAGTGTCCCGTGCCACCTGTGGGAGCGGGGGATAGGAATGGGGGGGAGACCCCAAAAACAGGGGATGGAGGAAGGCGCTGCAGTTACCTGTGAGGGAGTAGATGAGGAGGCAGATGAGCATGGAGAGCACGGAGACGGTGACCCAGTGGGAGAAGCTCTGGTTGCGCATGCTGCTGTAGATGGCCACGCAGGCCTCGTGGCACTGCAAGGGGACAACACCAGCCACCTCCCCTCCTTCTCCAGCCCAGGACCCACGACCACGACCCCAGGGACTGGTCTCCTGCCCTGCAGCCCCTCCACAAGGGACAGGGTCCCCGTGGGCTGGGACGTACCTGGAACCCGAAGCAGATGGTGGGGATGACGCTGAACATGGAGGCCCAGGAGGAGGCCCTGCGACATTAGAAATGGGTTGGGGGGGGAAGAGCAAAGGACACGAGGCCCCCGGCAGCAGGGGGGGACCTCGGTGGCATCAGCTGTGACACACGGAAGCCACCACAGGAACCTCCCACCCAGTGATTTTGGGGGAAAGAGTGGGGCTGGGGGCCGCCACCCACCCCCTGGGGCTGTCCCCATCTCACCCCCCTGCCACCCAGGGCCACCCCAGCACCGCAGGGGACGGGGCAGGAGGGACACAGCGCTGGCTTACCTGGGGGGCCGGGGTGAGCCGAGGCTCCCTTCCTGCAGGTGGTACTTGAGGACGATGACCAGGGTGAGGTAGCAGGCGGCCAGAGTGCCCAGGATGCTATGGGGGGGGACCGTGAGTGGGTGGACGCGGGGCAGGGGGGGAGTCCCATGGTCCCCAAGGGGACACAAGTGGCCAGGACAAGCCTGGTTGCCCCCCAGAGAAACATTTGGGCTCCCACCACGGCTTGGGGTGGGCAGGGGGTACCCGGTGCGGTACCTGGAGTACTTCTGGAAGCCGATCTCCCTGGGGACGGAGAGCGGGAAGATGACGAGGACGCAGAGAGCCGGGAGGGTGAAGCGCTGGTCCACGTACCAGGGGGGGCCCCCGCTCAGCGTGCCCACGGGGTACAGGGAGTCACACACTGCGTGGTGGGGAGTCAGCGGCACCCCAAAAAAAAAGCACCACCCGGGGCTGGGAGCATCATGTCCCTGGGGAGGGGGACGTGCACCCCCTTGCCCCCAACGGGAGCGGCGTGGGGACGCACTCACGTTTCTCCAGCTGGTCGCCCACCACCCTGAGGAGGGCCACGGAGATCATGAAGAGGTTGAGGAGGAAGCAGAGCTCGCAGAGCTTCCCCGCTGCCGGCCCGCACACCGCCCGCACGACCCCCTGGTAGGTGGGCTGGGCGCTGAGCGCCGCCGCGTAGCCCAGCACCGCCAGCCCGCTCACCAGGAACACCAGCGAGCCCTGCGGGGACAGGAGCCAGTGAGGTGCACCCCGTCCCCTCCGCCCGGGGACACCCAGGTGGGGGACACCCAGGTGGGGGACACCCGGGTGAGGGACTGGTTCAGCCCTGGTGCCTACCGGGTCCTCTTCTTTCCCCCAGGGAAAAGGGAGAAGGAAGAGGAGAAACACTTCCACGTCATCCTTTGGGTTTAGATTTGGGTTTTGGGGGCAAGCAAATGACCAGCAACCAAAAATATTCCTTAGGTCGAGCTAAAAGTCAGCTTAAAGTGGAAAGGATGCAAAAGGCACAGCTGTTTTTGCAGCCTTTGTCCTGGCTGGGTTTAACATCGGTCAGGACACGGGCTCTGCACGCCTTGCAGCGGGAAGGGTCCCGGAGCCCCGGTGCCAAATTAAAGGTCAAACCCCTGCACCCCCACCCCGCCTCGGTCCCCAATTCAGCCACAGCCTTGGCTCCCTTTTGGGTACCAAAGCAGAGCCGGGGATGCCCGGTGGGGGCTCTGCCACTGCTGCAACCTCCCCTTCCCCATCCCCATCCCAGAGCCTGCCCCTTTGGGTACCCCCTTTTCCCCCTTACCAGCTCCACCAGGACGGCGGGCACGGCCCCGCCAGCCTTGCTGAACGCCCAGGGGAAGCTGAGCAGCCCGGCACCCAGCGCCGACTTGAGCATGATGAAGACGGCGCCGGCGGAGGAGAGCCCAGCGCCACCCGCATTCGGCGGCCCCAGCAGCGGCCGGCCCTCGCCCCCCTCCATCTCCCAATGGCCCAGGAGGGGACTGGGCTGGGGCCAGGCTGGGGGAGCACGTCCCCCTCCGACAGTGCCCGCAGGGGGTGGGAGCGGGGCTCTGCTGACCCCCGCCCCCATGGGAGGCACCGTGGGAACCCCCCGAGCCCACCCAGGGGCTGTGCACAGGGAACGGGCATCGCCCCGAAGCTGGGGACCTGGGGGCAAGGGGCCCATCCCCACACACAGGGGGGGACACGCGGTGGCTCCGTGCAAATGATCCTGCAGGACCCACAGGTCACCGCCCGTGAGCTCAACGCGCAGGGCCCCCGGCACCAGCTGACAGCCCCTAATGCATTTTTGATTTCCCAAATATGTGCCCTTCTGATCTCGGTGAGACGGATAAAGAGACTTTAATCAGCTGCTAGGAGGAATTATGGATGGCTAATTGTGCCTGCCACCTCCATTACATCTCTGCCGCCTACGGGGCTTAAAGCCGTTTAAAAAGCCCTTCTAGGCCTTCATTAGCTGCACACCAAAGGCTTCGGGAATAATTGGCCTCTATGATTTAGAAATTGGCCACTGGGCTGTAAAATACCAGCCACTGGGAAAGGCTCTTAATTCGGAATGGTGCTTTGATACAACTTGACTCTGGTTTCAAGGCTGCGCAGGGGCTATAATCTCTCATTAGCGCTGTGATGAGAGGAGTGAGACTCCTCATTAGCACCGACCGGAGCAGAGGCACCAAAGCTCTCCAGGATCCCTCTGACAGGAGCGCTGCAAATCAAAGGGACGCAGCCCGCCTCCCACACGGTGTCTCCCCATGGGCTTTGGGGCTCCCTTGTTGGCATTTTTCTCCCTTTCTCCCATTTACCAGGGGGCACCGGCCCCCAGGCTGCAAGCCATAGGTCCCCGTGGGCTGGCAGCTTCACCTGCTGCTGAGGCCCCACAGCCCATCCCCTCCTCCCTTTTTTGATGGAAAAAGGGCTGACGATATATTTTCCGCAGTTACCTTTGTTTGAAGACAGTCAAAGGCACAAAGGTGCAAATACACAGACGGTCCTTAGTTTGGATTGTCAAATCCCTGTTCCCCCTGGTGAACATTGGGTTTAAGGATAAGGATGTGGGGGGAGAAGGGACACGTGAATATTTTCTCTACTCAACAACTTGCTCCCTCTGATTGGCAGCAGAAAGAAGAGCCAGCTAGCACGTTGTCTCAGCTTCATATAGATAACATATTTATTGAAAATCTGCTTCACCAACAATGGTGAAATCATGACCAAAAATTACAAAACATCATGGTAGTTGGCTTTATAAAAATAAACTGCAGGACTATGTCTCACTGACTTGTACTAGTCTCTCCTGCCCCCTCCGTCCTTTAATGATGTAAGTTACACTCTTCAGCGTAACAGCGTTCTAGAAAATTGCATCCCATCCAAAAAATGCACTTGCGTTTCCTTAGCAGAGGTTCTTAAAGTGACTTTTCCCCCCGCCCTCCCCAACAATAAATATAGAAAATAGCCTCTAAACAAATAAATTTTAGTTTGGTCAGCTTAAAAAAAAGGTCCATTTTCCCCTTCTTGGGTTATGTAGTGATTAAGCAGCCTTTCGAACAGTATTCAAGTCTTTGGTGGGTTCGGCTGCTTAAAGCTGCAGTTTTATGTACAAATGATCAACTGAGGTCCTTTTTTTTCTCTCCAGAAACCAAAGACTATGAGATGATGTCAGATGCATATCGCCAGTATGATCACCGCATTTGCTGCACCTTCACTGGGAGTGATCAACCATCCAGGAAAGCAACTGGTAAAAGGAGGTCATCTTTGGCAAGCGAGAGCTTTCAAACAGAAGGTGTCTTTGGTGGGTGAACCTGTTGCATAAGCTGCGGTCGTTTCACTCGTGGTTTCCGTCTCTTTGGCCTGCTCTTCACTTTGTTGATCTGCACCACAAAGAATGCCAGAACCACCATGGCACCGAGAAAAGCAAAGACTGGAATAGTCTGTCCTACGTCCTGGTTGTACCGTCCGGGCATTATACCTAGAGAGGCAAAGAGGTTTGGAAGCGACTAGCGACCACACAAGCTGCAATGTCTTTGCAGCGTTAACGCTATCTACCAAAACGATTCGATGGTAATTCTTGTTCAGAGACAAAACGGCTATAATCAGATTACATTTCAGACAGGAAGATTAACGACTGCAGACCAATTAGTGAAAATAAGACAGGATGCTAACTTCACAGAAAAGCACCAACACTTCCACCTTGACCTACTTGAGAACATGAAAGCATAACCCAGATTTCCCCTGCAACAACAACCTTCTGCTCTGCATTAGAAGTGAGAAGAGAGATGCAAACACTTGGTCATAATTTTACCACTAAATAGTTTCTATAAATCACATCAAATCCTCATGCCATGAGAAAAGTGATTTTGTTACCGCTCCAGAGACTACACTTGCATGCGGTGAGGACAAGCTACACAACCCACCCTTTTTAAAGGCATCATTTGGTCATGCAGCTCAGACTGGGAAAAGAGCGTGCGTGAGGCTTTCAAACAGCTTCCAGCTGGGCTTGCAGTGCCAAGCTTATAAGGAGAGGACCATTACACTGAAAGCTGCTTCGAGTGCTCTACATCATTTGTTAGCGTAACACCTTCCCCAAAGCACTGCTCAGGGAAACTCTTCTGGGCTCTGCTTTTGCATCTGTGCACTCACACAAGGAATTTTAATTAGCAGGAGGTATGTAGCCACAGCTCCCAAGGACGGCAACTACTGCTATCTACCGCTGGTCTGAACAGCGCCAAAATAAACCTGGACTAGCCAAAGAACACCCAGCAAAATCTTCCTCCCTGTATGCCACACATGACTCCTTTTGAATAAACTATTCATATGCAAAAATATTTATCTTGGGCTTTGTCAGGCAGTCTTTTACACCACAACCATCTAATATTTGCATGTTTTTCACAACTGAAAGGAAACGCGTGTCCTCCCTCAGTCTGCTCTGTGTTTGTTTGTTTTAGAGCTTAAATAAAAAGCAAAGCAAAACAACATCATTCCAACTTTTCAATACTTACCTCCAGGAATGTCCCATGCTCCACTTTCTCCAGGGGACAATGGCCTCACTTGGGGTCGGTTCTGTCGAAAACTGGGCAGAGCCACTTTATCAAGGTCAATTGACAGTAACTTCTGATGTTTCCAAAGGTTGCTAGAAGAAATTTAAAGACAGAGAGATTTAAATCAGACAGAAATTTAAAGACAGAGTCTGCCCACTTACCTCAGTAACACAAGGAATTTTGTAGAAACATGTATATAGAAAGTGACAGCTGAAACCTACAACTTACTTATTTGGACCTGAATCATAACCCTATCTATTCTTTAGGTTTTGCAGCCTGCAGGCCTCCAGAGTTCAATTCAGATGTCACAGGGACACACTTACATCAACAACTATTTTCTAGCAATTCTCCTTCTTGCATGCAGACTACCAGAAGTTACCATTAGGAGCTCAGCAGACAAGTATGGGCTATATGCTGACGCGTTTGCTTCTGAGTGACTGACAAATAATACGCCACAAGGCAGAGCTAGGCCCGCTGTCCAAGAAAGTGCTTCAGAAAACTATTTCAAAGGTATGTGGTGATGATGGATTTAAGCAAGCCCTTTAAGTTGGGATCACTCAATCATAACAATGCACTGACCTGTGAAGCTATTTTTAAAATCCGTCAGTTTCGTAAGATATAGTGTAACTATCAGGTGAATCAGAATTATTCGCTGAAGAGGCATTAATCATTATTTCCTCTTTACAATCTGGTGCTTTTCTAGGAAAGGAATTCCAGCTGTCCATTTCAAAAGCAGGTGGAACAAATGATTTTTCAGCTGAACTTGGAAGCAAGACTTCTCATAGAACTGCAAGACTAACCTGGGAGCAGTTTCATTCAAAGGCTGTGGTTTGGCCCAGGAGAGGTGAGGACAAGCAGGAAGGGAACGGGGTTTAGGGTCTCCCAAGTGAGCCTCAAGCACCTTTGAGTATCGATGCAGATGGTTACCTGCAATTCAGAGTAGAGACAGACTGGGTTACCAAAAGACTGGGAGGATAAGAGTTCCCAACATTTGCCTCTGGCTAAACAGAGATGCTGTATAACCAGGGGCTCTTTACAGTAATGACTCATAGCTGACTCTCACAGTTAGAATTAACCAAAGGGTACCTTACAAAACAGTAAAACTGTGCACCTACAATCAGATGTGAAGCTACAATAATGGAACTTTTGCTGGCCAGCACGTGAGATGAGACTGAACGCTTTATACACACTCCGTAGCTAGTAGCTAGAATGCTTTCTAGCAGAACTAGGTCTCTGATAATTTTCTTATGAGCAGAACATTTTCTTTGGTCAAATCACAATGGCATCATTACAGATCTCTAAGGCCTGTAAGTACTCTCTTCTAGTAAAACTGCAGAACATCGCAGCTCACCCCAAGCTAACCTTACTGGCATGTAACTCAAGCGTCTGCCTTGGTCTTTCTAAATTCCACCTGACACCCCATCAGTGGCTGGCTCTGCTCGATAAATACGGCTCTCACCTTCCATCCGCTCGGGGAGAGAGTACCCCACTCCTGACGGCGGTCGCTGTCGGTTTTCGGAATGGCTGAGACTTGGCGGTGTCACCCCGTAGGAAGTGTACTGCAGGAGGGAATCCAGCAGCCAAAAGCAATCTGTGGATTTCATAGCCCCAAACCCCAGTACAAAATATGCATTATGCTACATTTCAAATGGCTTATAGGATAAATAGGATAACACGACGTTTAGAAACACAAGGAGTTTCTCACTCGTGTTATTCTCCTTTTGAAGTTCTAGGCCCAATTTTGGAAAGATACAGCTTTCAACCCCTCTTCCTCCCCCCGTACACAAACACAAAAATAATATGTTCAGTCTTAAGATATCTTCTTGTCTTGTGCACCAAATCAGGCTCCTTCAGGGAGTAAGTCATTCCAGTTTGGGCAGGGCTACCCAAGCCCCTGCAAAAATTAAGGAGGTTTTCTAGTGTGGAAACACAGGGAGCTCAGAGCTTCTGCTACCATTTCTATGAGGGAAAAAGAGAAGAAACTATATTCTAAGAGGACTAAATAAATTGCAAAGAAAATTAAAAACAAGGCAGCGTTTTCAGTGGAAAGTTATGACTCATTTGCTTTCCCAAGCTTAAAAAAAGAAAAGAACAAAGATACTTCATCATGGTTCTCCGTTGCACTTCAACAGCATATGAAACCTTGGTTTGATTCTCTCCTGAATTACTGCTGCCTTAATCCAGTTACCCCTGATGAACATGCACTCCACCTAGCTAACATCACGACTCCCTGAAATTTCCATTCACAGGAGTGGGACAATGTCTTACCAGCTACTTCCACCATACAGCAAACTACTTTTCTCAGAACTTCTCCCCCCATGGAACAGTTGGCTGGGAATAGGAATTAATCTTCATAATCCTGGTGTCCCTTAAACCCTCACCTTTGATTGTTAAAGAGGTCAATCAGATTTTAAGGATTTATATTCACAAATGTTAGGAATTTACCCCAGTTAAAGCTACTGATGTCTCTGCAGGAGACATAGCTCCTGGTTCACAGCTTAAAAGCTAACTTTAAAGGATTTCTTTAGAGCCTTCCACTTTTTCTTGCTTCACAGGTCACACCGAATTTAACAGCATTAGGGAGGTCACAAAGCATCATTCTCTATTACTTAATTCAAAGCTACACATCTTCTCTTATACTACATGCTTTCAATAACCTACAGCAAGCACTAGAGGCATCGGTATGTTGGTGTTATGACAAGTCACTGGAAGTCACCCAAGACAGACAAGGAGAAACCAGAAAACTTTTAAAGACAAAGAAAATGTTTGGGAAAGAGAGAACTGAGCTAAAGATGGAGAGCTCTCTTGTGGCAGTAAATTCCTTTAAGCTCAAATAAATTAGGCAAAGCATGGATTAGAAAGCCCAATATTTTAAAATGTCAATGACAAAGCCCTAAATATATATATATATTTTTTTTTTTCCAGCATAAAAGGGAAGTTTAGGTTGAACATCGCATTCAGTGGAACTGCAGACAAAGACTTCGTGTATTGGATTATCTTCAGCCTCTTGAACCACAGACCTACTAGCCTATGCTTTACACACTGAGGCAGGAGAAATCCAATCAATGCAATGGGGAAAAAACAGAGGGGGTGCCCTAATGGCCTCTTCACAAATTCAAATCGAGCATGTGTAACTGTTAGTGCTTTCCAGAAACAACAAAAAAAAACAAGTAGAAAAAACAAACAAACAAACAAAAACACCCCCAAAACAACCGCCCTAACTTTGGTAATGGAAAAACAGGCAAGAGGTATATGGAGGAAAAATGCTCCCACTTATCAAAAGGCTATTTAATGTGGGACACTCTTTTGTTGCAACTGCACCTTACAGCATTTTCAGTAGAGTTTTGCAGAAATGAGATTAATCCCCAGTTAGGAATATTTAGAGATTCCCTAGAAAACAGCTGTTTCTAGTGGGAGCTGTAACTAACCCATAGGACACTTGCTAGCTTAAGAGAACAATTCTTCCTGCGTGTCAAAGCTTACACACCTTTCTGTCGATGGCTGTCATCCAAGCAATTAGAGTCGCCGTACAGAACAATTCTGCCACCACCTTCAGAAGGAACTTGGTAAAGTCCCAAAATAGGGACATTTTCAATTACAGCAGTCTCCTGTTTTAAAACTTCAAGACCTAAAGCAAAGCACAAATAAATTTCATAGCCCACAAAGCAACAACATCAAGTTACCTACAAATCAACACAGACTACATTGCAAACGTAGAAATGCAGCTATGCCACTCTTCATGTCATACATTTACGCAAAACGTTTTCAAAAAAAAAAAAACAAAAAAACAGCCATGACGTTATGATAAAAATGAAACTGCTCCAAGACCCTGATTGTGAGGTTTTCTACTGATATTAATGTTTTCTTTCTTTGGTGGAAAAGCAAAAAAAGACCTCAAATCCTGGATTATCTTCAACATTCTTGAACGAAAAATCCTAGTATTTTCAGCAACAAGTTTAAAATCAAACTGATCTACCTTAAAAATCATTTTATGTTGTTTTAGTCCTTCTGAAAAGTCTACAGAACACGATAACTTAAAAATCAGCCATCACAATGCAGACTGCTCTTTGCTGACTTACTTTGCTGTCATGCCTACCTACTCCTACAAGAAAATCTACTATGGAACAAAAACAAGAGAATAAAGACGTTCCATGAAATATGACATCTGTCTCTCTGTAAGCAGCAGCTGCAAGACAAGGGCTTTGGCTGAACTTGTTTAAAGCAGCACTTCAGGGGAAGCCCATCTTAAAGACTGCTGGGCTTGCATCTCTCTGCAACTCTGCAGCACCCACTTCCCTTGCACTTTGCCTGTTCAGCTTTCAATTTAGGAACAAAGAGAAGTATTGTTTAGTAAGGATACATATGCCAAAAGAAAGAAAGAAACATGAATTTTCCCACCTTTGCCCCTGCTGTAAGCTTTGGCAAATTTCACTCCCTCCTCACCCCAGCTGCTCTTTGAATTGGCAGGCAGAACCAGTTTTCATTACATCCAGCCCTGCCTCGGTTCAGAGATGAGCCTTTTCTGAAACACTTGCACCAATGTCATAAAGAGCAATTTTTGAAGTATCATTTAAAAGCCTGCCTCCAAAAGCACTGCGAGTATCCGAATAATAAACTGGCAACTTAAAACATGTTTGCAAAATATTTACAATTATAACTTATCATGGTATCATGGTGTGAATAGGTACATGCAGCAAAACCCAGAGGACATGGGGCTGTAAATCTGCCCTTTGCATCTTACAAATCTATCCAATCAGTTTATCTCCAGTGAACTGAACCTGCCCTAAACGGCAAGAAAGAAAACACCCCAATTCATGAAGCAACTAAAATGAAGTCTGCAGAAAGCTGATTTTTCGGTTAAAAGTTTCCCACCTCTAACACCCATTTCAAAAAACAAAGTAAGATGACCAGCCTCAAATGCTAAGTATTTACAGTCTCCTTCACTTCAGACACTGCCTTCAGAGAGCAGAAGTAAAACATAGAGCTCTTTGGTTTTGTGAATTGAAATGAAGAGGATTCAACAGAGAAAGCAGGTCCAGCAGGCTACTTGTCAAATACTCTCTCTCTATGTGTCTACTGCACTTTGTAAGTCACCCAGTACTACAGTGCACTTCCCCATCTCCTCTGACAGCTGCTGACGCGTATCAGAAGCTACATATGCACTTCTGCTCACACACTCAAGCCCTCTACAACCCGACCTGCAATATCGTTAACAGTTCCCATCAGCTACTCCTACACAGCACTTCCTAAAGGCTCTTAAACACGTCTTTGTTGCCTGCTGCTGTTACAGCTCTGAATTACTACCTCATAAATTAGAAGATATTACTTCTAGAACTACCAAGCTCTACTTAAAACACAGAGAAAAGACAAGGAAATGCATACCTTGATCCTTAAAAGTCTGTGCAATTACGATGCCATCTTCTGGAAACTTTGCAATACTGCATCCTGATGCATAATTCACTGAAAGACAGCACAAAACTGCATTTACAGACTAAAAATGACACTTCCCCCCTTCCCACCATAATTCAGCAAGCTGTCAAAACAAGCACAGAAGAAAACATTGCCAGGAACATTTCTTTGAATGTGTGTATTTTGACCAATACATATATTCACAGATAAGGCATTTCTAAGCGCACATTTTGCAGGTCACCTCTATGTACTGCTTTCAAACCTTCCCATTTAGGAGACTGATACTGTCTTTTTTAAACTGAAAAGCTTCATCAAATACAAGGAGAAATGTAGTAGCTCACACTAACAGCCATTATTTATAGAGAGAAGCTGTCTCCTTCAATCAGTTCTGGAGAGGTACAGAGCCCTCAGAGCTGGTGCCTTCTCTTTACAGATACACATTCCAAATGAACCGGTCAGAGACAGAGATTTAGAAACAAAGCATGAAATTATTAGTTGACTTGGTCAGAACAAAAAAAAAAAAAAAAAAGAAAGAATGGTTAGACCTAGAGAATCTGAAAACAATCAGATCATGACCTGTGCCCTAACCACGAAGTTTGAACTTGAAACCAGTAAAACATACTCATTTCAGGCAGTTTCAGGAGAATCAACTTAAAAGACAATGAGAACAGGAATTCACAAAGCATCTCAGGATGTTGTGATGCGTGACTAAATTGGAGTATTCCAAGGAAAGATTTCCAATCGATTTTCTTCCTCCAAAATTCCAAATTTCCACTTAACTGCAAAGCTAAAACCATGACTAAACCAAAGGCTTCATCTTGGCAAGTAGTATTTATAGTACAGACAACTTCCGACACACCCCGAGAATACCGTTCAAAGTATCACACCTGGAGTTCAACCATAAACTCAGGACATTCGTTATCTGGCCTGAAAATTTATCAGATGCAGGAAGCAATCATGTAAGCATGCTTATGGGACTCTCTTCACTCAATTTCAGAGCAGTTCCCCTGACTCTCACTCGATCTGATCCCCACCGAAACTGTTTTCCAAACAACGTACTGTTCATAGCCTGTGTAGGTAATGGACTCCAGTACTCACTTTCATGACTTGCCATGGTAAAATCGCCTTCGTACAGCCCGTCGCTAAAGGCCATGTTCCAGACAGAAAGCAGATCGTTGAGAGCTGGTATATTAGCACCGCCGGTATCAGGCATCCACCACTGTCTATAAAAATGACAGCATAACACAGTTAATTAGTATACAGAATGTACTTCTAGAGTCTGTATTATGAAAAATCAGGTATCTCTCTGCACACAGACTTTTCCAAAGTCACTTAAACAATGAACTGTATCTCAAAGCCTCATTTAACTTCAGGGGCACGTGAGCAGCTGTCTCTCTTTGATACCTATGCTTCTGAGCAGAAGTAAATTAATATTAAAGTTGTAAAGCTCTCAGTACATTCCAGTTCCATAGAAAACTTTGATTTGCTAGGAAGAAATTCAGTCTTAGGTTTGTTGTTTGGCTATGATGAGGCAAAAGTTACGGTCATGTCATTTGCTTCTGTTTTTTTCTAACGAAGCAAAGTGTTACTTGCTCCAAAGTTGCAGAACAGATCTTTCTAGCTTAACATAAAACAGGCTGAAACTACAGTAATTATGAGGGTCTTTACCACCACTGTTGATATTAGTTTATTTTCCCTTTATAAAGTACACTGGAATAATTTCAATACTGGGTGCACAGCCCAGCGATACGGTTTGCAACCTACATTTGCTTTTTATTCTGCTCTCCAAAGTGCCAATCTCAAATTTCTTACTTCTTTCTATTGTAAATGTTTTCCTGGGCTTTAAAAGAAGATTACATTACCAAAGGGGGCTTCACAATCACGATAAAATAGGCAGCTATTCACCTTAAGCTCTGCAGCTTAAGGTCAGTTTTGCTCTTGAGGTGGTCCCTTCTCAGAGGCAGCCTGAGAAATGCTGCAGGTGCTAAAGTACACTGTATCCCATTGGGGATTTTTAGGACAGTATGTCCATAAAACAGCAATTCTATGATATTTGATTTCCTACAGAAATTAAAGAAATAGCTACCTTGTGTTTTCATCATAAAATTTGACTTTTCTCATCACAGATGTGTTGTACCAGTCACTGAACACTATAAGTGAAAGCCCGTTATCAACATCCCTCCTCAGCTTGGTGATCTCTTCTGGAAAATACTCCTCCTCGCTGTCCACCATCAGTAAAGTCCCTGTGTGTAAGAGCAAAAGCAGAGTTCACCAGCCTGTTCACTGTAACATTATCAGTATTAACACAACCCATGCAAAAGTTAACACAAGTGCATGTTTTGCACAACCTTCTCTGCATGACTGAAAAGCACAAACAGAAAAAAAAAAACCAACTTCTATTCCCTGAAAATATGTTTATGCTTTTAGATTACTCCTAAATATCAAGCCATTTTGCTTCTTCACTTTCTGATTGCCAAGAGAGGTGGTGGAATTGCCACCCTCAGAGACAATGCAAACCTCAGCAGGACGATACCCTGAGCAATCCAACACTGACACTGGCCCCGCATCTCGTGGTCGTTGTAACTCAGCCAATTCTGTAAGTCCAGACAGTCTGCGTTTAGAAAACATCTTGGGATAAAGATCCTGCAGAAACCAGGTTACAGATCCGGATGAAGGGCCAGAATGCACCCTCAGCACGTTTGCATGCAATACAAACTACACAGAAGTGATAGATGGACCACAGTGTTAAGCTGCTCCACAGAGGGACCTTGACAGGCTGAAGAAATGGGCTGACAGGAACCTCAGGCAGCTCAACATAGGGAAATGCAAAGTCCTGCACCAGGGAAGGATTCATCCCGTACGCCAGCACCTGCATGGGCTGACCCTCTGGAAAGCTGCTTTGCAGAGAAGGACCTAACAGACCCGCTGGATAACAAATGCAGCGTGAGTCAGTGATGCACCTTTGCAGCAAAGGCCAACAGCATCATGAGCTGAATTAGGAAGAGCATCGCCAGCAGGTCGAGGGAGGTGGTCCTTCCCCTCTCTACCCAGCAGTGGTGAGACACTTCTGGAGTGCTGTGTCCAGTTCTGGATTCCCCAGTATGATAGACATGAGCATGCTGAAAAACAGGCTGAGAGAGCTGGGATTGTTTAGGCTCGAGAAGAGAAGGCTCCTGCAGAATCCTATCGATATGTATAAATATCTGATGGAAGGGAGCAAAGAAGATGAAGCCAGACTCTTCTCAGTGGTGGCCGGTGAAAGGACAGTAGCAATGGGCACAAACTGAAATACAGGAAGCTCCATTCAAACATAAGACAAAACTGGAATGGGTTGCCCAGAGAAGTTATGAGGCCCCCATCCTCGGAGATGCCCAAAACCTGGCTGGACATGGTCCTTAGAAACCTGCTTTAGCTGCCCCTGCTTTGAGCAGGGGGTTGGACTAGATGATCTCTACTGAACCCTTTCAACCTCAACTGTACCATCACTGTACACTGACTACAGTCTAAAGACAAAAACATTCATGTTCAGAGGTGCCAGCAAATGCCAGGACCACACAGAATGTCCTGCTACCTCTTCCAATTCCAAAGAAGCATCATAGAACATGGGTTGTAAGATTGGAAGAGATGTCTCTGCTTCATCAAGTCTATTCTCCTGCAGCGTAACTGTCATGTAATTCTATTTATAAACATATTAAGACCATTTCTGAATTTCATTTTTTGCCCCCTGCTGCTTCTACTGGAGATTTACTGCAGACCTTTACCAGAGTTGTGATTAGAAGGCTTCTATTTCAGCAATTTCTTCATCTCATTTACCAAATTTATTCCACTTGCACATTTCTGCTCTGTTCCCTCCTTAGTGCTTTCTCCTTCACCTCTACCTACTTGCATTTTTCAGGCACAGAAAGCACTCACCTCCCACCTCAGTCTATTTTGGCAATCTAAAAGCCAAAGTCTTCTAGCCTCCTAGTTTCTCCATTCTCCTAAGGAGAAATGTGAGCTGTGGTTGACAAATCTATGCATGCAAAGCAGACCTACCCTTGTGGTGCCCTATCAACCATAAATCTAGAGGTCTCAGAAAAAAAACTCTTTCATTGTGTTTTTATGGGCTACCATTTCTGTCTCCAATTGCACATCTGCTGAACTCAAAAAGCAATGGTGCAATATTTATTGAAGAATCAAGAAAAACAGAAGATTACTACTGACCACATCTCCAGAACTAAAAAACTCAGGAAAATGCACCCTCACTTTACAATCCACTGAAGAACATCCCAGACTGAAAAAGAAGAGGGTCTTGCTGGAGCATGTCAGGGTCAACTAGAAGTGCATACTGGTGCAGAAAAGTGCATGGACAACTTGGTTTGCCCCTGTGCCTGGCAAATCTATCAGATCTCCAAATCAAACACTGAAGAAACAAACCACACTGGTCTGCTAGCACGTAGGGTTGAATAGAATACTTTTCCCCCTATTTTATCTATCCACAAAGACTGATGTTTCAAAATGCCACTGCTGAGAAAAAAACAAACAAACAGAATGGACACTCTCAATTGAGTCTACAATTCAGCCATGTTTCATTTTGGCTGTGCAAAAATCTTCTGGCAAACACAGTTCTGCCTCTGTGGGACTGGATACAGAAGGGCTTTTAACTCACTCAGAGGTGGGGTTTCCTTCTGTATCCTTGTCTTGAAAAAATGAGCAACACTTTATACCTTTTAATATTAGCATACAAATAAAAGATACACCCACTGTTATAATATAATTTTCTACTATCGTTAGCATTCTTCCTCAGGTCCCCACACCATTTTTGGTCTAAAACCCAAGCCATTTTAGGAAGAAGTTAACAGTACGGAGAACAAGGCAATTAACACATGCTTACCATACTGGCTTGCATCAAAACAGGTAAACGGGGAACCAAGAACCTCAACAAAGTAACCCATGCTTCTTAGGTGCTGGTACATGTCCCTGAAGTTTGTGTGGATATGGTCTCCATTCCTTAGGAAAAGAAAAAAGAAAATTGTTGAAGACATTTAAATTTGGCATGCAGGAATCTGATTTAAATCCTCTAATTATAGATTACTTCCCACTTTCCTTTCTAAAAGGCCCATTTTTTTCAAAGAATAACTTGTGGTTTTCCAAGCGCCATCTCCTCTTTGCAAATCTTTTCACAAATGACACTGGTTCTGAGCGCTACAGAGAGGCAGTAATACAGTCAAAGCCAGAGTCTGAGAATGTCCCTTACAAAGCACAATTCTGTATATTTGCACCACATCACAGAGGAACACTGCTGCATTAAAACCAGATACTCTTCACAGGACTTCCTTCTCGATGAAGAGCCAGTAAGAGCAGTTTTAACTACTAACTGGAAGAAGCACACAGGACAACCTGTAAATAATTGCTGGAACTCAGCAGAGAAGTTCCTAGCCATGTGCCATATATCTCCATGCTCCAAGTAGCTTTCCAAAAGCATGTCTTGGATGCTGACCCAATTAATCCTCATTCATACGTTTTTGTACACTTCTTCCTATGGATGCTTTCCCTCTCCATCCATGAAAGACAACATGTCAGCCACTCCTTGCTTCAGTCTTTCCAATTTCTCTTTTTTTTTTTTTTTTTTGATAAGTGAATGCCAAAGTGGCTAATAAAGTGTCCCCTCAATTCCATGGGAGAAATCACAGAATCACCATAGAATGGCTTGGGTTGGAAGGGACCTTACAGACCATCTAGTTCCACCTTCCCTGCCATGGGCAGGGATGCCACCCGCTACATCAGGTTGCCCAGGGCCCCATCTGACCTGGCCTTGAGGGGTTCAGGGCAGAAAGGAACTACACCTTGAAAGCATATAAATAAATAAATAAACACCATCTTAAATATATATTTAAAAAGCTTTACATTTCATGTGAATCAAAACCATACAGACTAACAACAACAACAAAAAAAAACTGCACAGAAAAGCATGCAGAGGCTAAGAGTTTGTCATGGATTTATTAGAAAAGAAAATTCTATGCCACACTGAAAAAGGCCAGGGGCCCCCAGCATTCAGTAAAGTTATTCTGTATCATTAACACGCAATCAAGAAATACTGATTGAATAGAACCTGAGATAAATACCAATCTAAAGGATCATTCTTCATCCTCAAATTATCCCTGGGGAAGTATCCCGGTGGATATCGGAGATTATGATATTGATCCCAAAGGACTCGCTTACTACGAGGTGGAGTAGGAATAATCTTCACTTTTATTGGAAGCTTCACCGTCGAAGTCTGCTCTGCACCATTCTTAGACTGAAGGACAGAACAAACCACAGTGAAATTCTTTTCCCCCACAGGAACACTCACCAGTTAACTGTGGAGTGTAAAAGACTAAAAAAACGGAAGCATCAAAGCTATTTTTAGTCACCAGTACCAGCTAAGGAGACCAAAAGATGACGTCTGCCTTATATTACCGTCGTGTGTTTTCTGTACTCAACTGCTTACATTTCTGCTCAGAATGTAAAATATTTAAAATACATTACAACTGTCATTTGGTTCAATCATTCAAAACCTTTAAATCTTCTCAGGAACAGTTAATTATCTTTCTCACTGCACCATCCCTAAGTAATTTCCCTTTCAAAACATGTTACTTAGAATTCATAATAAACAAATGAAATTAAGAAGTCGGTCTCACAGACAGGTTTTCTAATTTGAAAGCATATTCAATTCAAAGGTTAATCCTGCTCTCAATTATAAAGATCATTATTTGTACTCTTCAATTTCCTGACCCCAATCTAACTTATGCTTCAAATTACAGGACAAGAGCAACCCCGTAAAAAGATGGTATTTGTATATTGTGAAGCAGTTCTAATAATTAACACCACCCCACCTCCCCAAAAAACATAGAACTTACTTTATTTTCTGCAGGGGATGATACTGTGATCATAACATGACCTTGAGCAATGCCTTCCCAAGATGCTGCTTTCTTTGCTACCGAGATAGAAATTGCCAAGTATCCGGACCAAGGCCATAACACAGGGGAATAGGAGAAAGCCACTTCGATATTATCCCCATTTTGCGGGAGATAGGGTTGCCAGTCTGGCTGTGAAATGAAGAACACATAGAATGTTGGTAAAACAGTATTTGAAGTCACCAATTTTTGTGCACACAGCCCTCTTTCTCTGCCCACAGAAACAACGAATCTTAGTTTTTCTGAAGATTATGTCAAATTACAAAATGTTCACAAAGCCCAAAAGATACGTGTTGCGTCAGCAAATCAACCTAATCATGACAGCCTTAATGATCCAGAGTGTAGGCTTTTCAGAGGCAGGGCTCTAAGAAGCCCTATGAACAGCATACTGTCTAAGTGTACCCGATTTAACATTTTGGGGTCCTGTGCAAAAATTTATTGGCACAGACATGAAATTTCCTTTCTGTAAGAAAAAGGGTTACGGCTATAAAAGGTTGAGGCAGATTACACTGTGTGTCTGAGCATTACCATTAGCTAATGATGTTGGATAAGAGCTTCAATACCCTTTAAAGCTCATTTACATTGGCTAGAGTTTTGGGATAGGGGCCTTATTTAACTTGTCTCAATTTACATATCTGTTCTACATTTAATCTTACCTAAAGCTTAATCAAAAAAAAAAGTTTAATCCTCTCTAGTCAACCAACATATTCAACATTACTGGTGTAAAATAACAGATTTTGCAGGAGGCCTTGATAAATCAGCACATTCAGGTCGCTTTGACCACATAAGAGGCGTGATAACATCAGGATCCTTTACTGAGATTTCTTACGCTCCAAACCAAAGAGATGAGGAAAGTCTATCCAGATCTTAAATGCTATCAGAGAATACAAATAAATCTCTAAGTACCTGTCAATCCAAACTGGTTTTACAAAGACAAAACACTACACACCCCTGAAACCAGTGCATTGCTGGAAAATCTGCAGATAGTTCATGGTGACAAATTTTACTAAGCTGGGTGTGTCCTTTAAAACCAAACACTTTGCACCTCTTGCCCTCACCAGTAAGAAAGCTTATTTGTTCTATCAGATGTGTAGCTAAAGCAGTCCTTTCTGGGAAGCTTTTAGTAACGTTAATAGTCAGGACTTGGAACAACATTGACTCTTACCTTGTCTACAATTCTCCCAGTGACTCCCATACCATTAAGGATAGTAACATTAACAATGGTTGGCATCCCTCCATAATATATGGGCTGGGAACAATAGGGCCACATGTAGGGACATTCTGTCAAGTCAATGTAGCTTGGACTCAAACTACAGCAAGGACAGAGGTAAAATTAAAAAANCAGGAGACTATACAAAACTGATGTATGGAAAAATTAGTCAACTCTATCAAGCACTCATTTCGCTTCCCAAAAACGTCCCAAAATATTCCCTTCCCCTCTATTTTTTTTTTAAGTTCTGAGGGTTTTTTTCACAAAGCAAAAGAAACTTTTCAGCTCAGTGAGAATATTCTCTTTCTGGAAAACTAAAATTTGACTACTGCTCCATTTTGTTCTAGGTTGCATTATTCATAACATCTGAGAGTTTAAATTGAGTAAATTTAGCTTTCAAAGACACTTCAAGCCCCTACACTGCTCTAACTTGGGTAGAAAATACAGTGACTTTTCGTCCCCTCTCCTGACAAAATTCATGCTTCAGGATTACATAAGATCTATGCAAGTTCTCTTTGTTGCATAAGCACAGATTGCTCAACTGAATTACAAGCACATCACCTGCTCTCTTAACAGAAATATAGCAGATTACAGTATAGTGTTGATTAATTGAGGATTAAAATTTACCTGGCCTGTGGTTTATAGCTGTTGAGGATCTGATACGCTCTCAGGAGATCCAACTTGCCATGTCCTTGTTCAAACATGTTGACTCCAGGAAGCCTACGTGCTGATGCAATAAGTGCCTGCTTCATACTTGCTGGATTCACCATTTCACGCTTCTGAACTGTGCTGCAATGAGAAACAATAGATCACATTAGGTGGCCTTTATTTTAACTTCTAGCTAGTCTTGGTTACCATTCTTCCTTAAACCGCCATTTCATTTAAAGAAAATGCAAACAAAAAACAGGTTGTTGTGGAAAAACATCTACAGTTCATATTTGTCCATTGTTAGTTGATTTCTCACTGGAATAGCTGAACATGAAAATAGTAGTGACAATTTTCTGACACATTTCTCTTGAAAAGCAATACAATATCAATTTTTCTCCTTATAATGTGCTCCATGAGCAGCAGTCATTATAACCAGGGTAATATTTTTATATGCCAAATAAAATATTCTGAAAATCCAAGCCTGTCTAACTGGCAACTTGCTGGGATCTTTTGCTGCATAGCTCTTTCGGGGGTGGGAGGGGTGTGGGTGTGGAAATAGCTTTGCTGTCCAAAGAGAAATACATCATTTACAGAGGAAATACGATTACTTGTAATTTTGGACATAAGAGTTTTTCAAATAAAAAACTCTCATCTCATCCTTAAGTAGTAACAGTGACAAACACAAAGTAGAGACTTGCAACTCCTACATTCCTTTTAAGTTCTTCCGTGTGCAACAGATAACTTACGCAACCAGGTAATAACCATAAAAGCCCTATATGCAATAAAATTTACAAGTATTTAGATAGTTACCCACTACAGGTGCTATTTTGAGCAGCTGTTCTTCTAGAACACAAGTGACAAAAGTAATTCAAAATGATTAAACATGTAACAAAATTACTTTGTAAAACTGTTCTCCCTAACTATATTTTCAAATGAGTAATTATTATTCAAAACAGTCCCAGGAAAGTTAGAGCCAGTTAGTCAAGGTAATGTCTCAGGCAGAAGAACACTAATTCTATCCTTTGAGTTTTTTTTCCTACGTGTAAACGCAGTTTAGTTTCATTTGGTGGGTTCCTTTAAGGGTTTTTTAGGACCCTCCTGCATCAGAATCTTTTAAGGGACTCTTATTTAAGGCTTACCTTACTAACAACGTAACAGCACCTGCCACTACAGGAGATGCTACGCTTGTCCCAGAGAGAGAGCGGCATCCACCTTTCATACCAGAACCTCTCACTCCAGAGCCGTAAGTAACAATATCAGGCTTCACTCTACCGTAACCTCCAGGCAGCTCCTGGGAAAGAAAATGAACAGATTGGTGCCCTAATACATAATAAACGCTCATTGCTTCATTTGGGCATTTAAACTAACTAGCACAAGTAATTCAGTAGTAAAACAATCAACTAAACCAGCTATGGTTCAGCATCACAGAATGTCACGTAACACCTAAAGGACTCAAACTGTGTATGGCAACTTCTCAGCCTATCAACCCAGGAAAGGGACGGCAACATTACTGCCAGATAGTCCAGGATCTAAGCTAAGCATGAAACCACTGACAAAATGATAACCACACTGCCACCCGGCTGATGAGAAGCAGCACAAACAGGAAAAAAATGCAAAACAGTGCCCTTAATCAAGAACACAAAGCAACCTCATCTGAAATCATGTGTGCAGTACCAGTCACCTCAGTTCAAAGGTCAACTGCAAACTGAAAGGATATCAAATAAGTACAATGTTACATGTAGCATCTAGAAAGCCTAGGATTTTTCTATTAAATAAAGGACAAGAGCCAGCCTTCGTTTTTGCAGAGATTTGTCCTCACCGTGACTCAGAAGGTACTGGGCATTTTACAAATACACCAGGAATGTCAAAAACAGTCAAGATTAATGATGAGAAACCCCAGAGTATTATGCTTCTTGCTTCAGGTTTTACATCAATCTCTTACAATTTTCATCTTCCATGAAATCTTTTATCACTGTTTACTCCACACACACCAGATGCATGGGATTACCTCTCTGAAAAAGGCTCCCTTTTGAAAGCTCTCATTTTAGCTGCATATGTGACTAGCCATAGTCGAAGTATCTTACCCAAGTGGTCATTCCCCTAGATGAAAAGCGAGCTATATTATCTTCAAAGTCAATGCCACCTACTCCAATAACATCCATCTGGTCAGCAGGGTTATTGAGAGTCCTAGAACAAGTTGGGAGTTAGCAAGACAACAATAAAAAAAAAAAAGAGAGAAAAAAAAGACGACCACAATAGCCATAAGTTTGTACAGATAGTGGGCACACTGCCATCAAATTTTTGCCAGACATTCTATCTAACCTGCACAGAAACAAATTTTGGTCCCACCTGAGACAGTTATGCTCTATCATTAGAAACAACTTTTCAAGAACTTAGTAATTCAGTAATTTACACTACCAAACCACGTATCTTCAAGACAAAACAAAATCTGTTTTAGGGATTTATTTTAGAAATACACCACAAATCATTCCGGCTTGATCCTTCTGTGTTCTTTAAGCCTGAGATCTGTACTCAAAGATGTCTGCTCATACTAATGTGGCAATATCAGTTGGAAGTACTGTTGTTCTTTTACTAACTTTCCACTGTCTGAATGAAAAATATTCCCCTAAGTAATTCACAAATGTATTACTAAGGCAAATGATAGAGTGTGGGGGGGGAGTCTAACTTTGGGCACTTTCTATGAACAGATTACAGTAAGCAGCCAGAGAGAAAACCCTCCAGACCATGCACAACTACTTCCAAAACCATGTAACAACTATTTGCTCTTTTTCCCTTTCCATGGGCAGGGATGCCACCCACTAGACCAGGTTGCCCAAAGCCCTGTCCAACCTGGCCTTGCACACCTCCAGGGATGGGGCACCCAAAACTTCTCTGGGAAGCCTGTTCCAGTGCCTCACCACCCTCTGAGTAAAGAATTTCCTCCTAACATCTAATTTAAATCTCCCATCTTTTATTTTAAAACCATTCCCCCTTGTCCTATCACTATCTGCCATGTAAAAAGTCGCTCTCCCATCTTTTTTATAAGCCCCCTTTAAGTACTGAAAGGCCACAGTGAGGTCTCTCCAGAGCCTTCTCTTCTCCAGGCTGAACATTCCTAGCTCTCTCAGCCTTTCTTCACAGGAGAGGTGCTCTAGCCCTCTGATCATCTTCATGGCCCTCCTCTGTACCTGCTCTAACAGGTCCACGTCTTTCTTGTGCTGGGGGACCCAGACCTGGATGCAGCACTCCAAGTGAGGCCTCACGAGGCAGAGCAGAGGGGGACAATCACCTCCCTCCCTCAACCTGCTGCCCACGCCTCTGCTGGTGCAGCCCAGGATGCAGCTGGCCTTCTGGGCTGCAAGCACACACTGCTGGCTCATGTCAAGCTTCTCGTCCACCAGAACCCAAGTGATCACTGAAACTTACCCATACAAAGGGCCGTCATTGCCAATAGCAGAGACCATGATCACGTTGTTAGCCGTCAGTTCCCATACCTACAAAAAATAACATTTACAATAGGGCTCTGCCACGAAAAAAGAGACTTTTCGAACGTACAAAGAAGCTTTTATTTCCTCTTACTAACCTTGTCAACAAATGGATGATCCATGAAGTCGGGCCCACCAATACTTAGATTCAATACATCTATCTTCTTTAAAATTGCATAATTAAAGGCATCCAGAAACCAAGATGTATATGAGACCTACGTAAGAAAGAAAAAAACAAAAGCTGTCATTGGAAAATCCAGTGATTCCATGACAATACAGACTTCAGAGAGAGAGAAGGTGAAACAACACAAAAATAAAGCACAAAACTAACAATGGTCTCCTAGAATTTCTAGTGCTCAATATATTTATGTGACTGTTTCAACACTATACAGATGAGACTTTCACACATTATTTCTGAAGAATATATCAGATTTGGAAACTGCAAGGCATCTTGTAGTAAGTTTCTTTTAAATAGAACAATGTAACCTTCTCACATATCAAAGAAAACATATCAACATTTACAGTACTTGTAGTATTCCCAAAGAAAAGGATTAAAACAGCATTAATCTGGAAAGGCAGAAATTAAAACACCTGTAAAATAGCTACCTGGTTATTGGTGAACACTCTAAAAATGTGCAGTTCTGCATTTGGAGCAAATCCCTGGCATTCTCTCATGCTGGCTATCACACCTGCTACAAAAGTCCCATGGCCTAAACCTGTCACAGACAGAAAGTAACAAAATAAGATGTTAGAAGACAAACCATTTAATTTTTAAGGACTTTTATTGTTAAACAACACCTATACTAAAAATCACATCAATCCAACAGACTTTACAACAAACTGCTAACACTGGGTTCAATTCTCGTCTTCTTGAATTTTCCTACTGAGTTGGAGGGGCCAGAATTTCCAGCTGATGAAACTTGGAGTGATGCACACTCCACAGTCTATCCACTCCTCATTGCTACCAACGACATCAAGAGCCACACAAGGCAATCACGACAGAAAGATTATTTTGGCAAATGCAAGTCACGAGGCCAACATATGTTTATGTAAACTTCTTAAAAGATGTTTATCCCGCCTCTGCAATAATCGTATTTTGTTAAGGGTGAAAAATAAGACAAGAAAACATATTTTTTCCTCTCCTTAAAAAATAATGTGGCTTTTGCTTTATGGTCCTGCCTGCGCTGTATTTACATACTCAAAATCTGCCTGTCCAGCAACCATCTGGGCACAGTACTAATAGAAAGTGAGAGCAAAGGCAGGTAGTCCAATGCAAAGAAATACTATGCATGATAAAACTACAGAGGTGCACAAAAGAGCGAGCAAGATACGCATATACATTGAACTCTAAATGTATTGAATTGCCAGCTGACTCACTGACCCAGACAATATGAAATTAATAATCCGTGAAAGCATATGGTCAGAGCAAGTTAGGGTCAACACATGAAAAGGGAACACAGACATACTGCAGAAAATAAAAAGTTCTTTGGAATGTCGGTGGGAATGAGCCAGCACAGTATTTGTTGATGAAAACTATATAGATTAGAAAAAACTTTACAGGAAGCTCACAAAACTTCAATTAGTTAGGACTGCACAGTAAAGGAGGAAAATACTCCCCCTCTAAGTATGGAAATACATATGCACTGTGAAACAGCAGAATGCATAATGTTTTCTTCCCCTGACATTTTTCAAAAGCTATGATGAAACGCCACATATGATTCAAAGGAGGCACATGCAACACCCTCCTGGATTCTTCATACTATTTGTTGAACCTGGTGAGAGTACAAAGTGCTCAGGACTCTGCAAAATTAAGCTTAAAATCTAAAGCTATACAGTTTCAACAGATGTTAACAGATGTGTTGCCACCACAGCAGCTTCACAATGCAGAACAGCACACATCACCATCAGGAACAGTCTGACCAACTGTGCACACAGTAACTCACCATCATCCAAGGTTCTCTCATTAGTCCAGTTTGTTCTCTCCTTTACATTTTTGAAATGTGGATGTTTCTCACTCAGTCCAGTGTCAAACACCGCTACTCTTACACCAGCACCTATAATAGAAAAGGATTGGTTTTCTTATTCAGCTTCATAACAAACCTGCTCTGTCAAGTGAATGAATACTTTTATGTTTAATTTGCAAGTTCAGTAAGTTCTGGATCTAAAACAAAATTCCTACTCCATGTCAGAAATTCAGCCACAGATCATAAAATATGACTACTTCCTCTTAAGAACAGTACATACACACACACAGTAGCGCTCTGTAAGCATACAATGCATCTCAAAACGAAGTATTGCTCAATCTTTCCGGAACTGGCATCCAATGACATTAATACCTATAAGCCAATTAGCATTTCCTTACGCTTCGCTTGTTTCTCAAAGGTAGTTACTCTAAACCAACAAACGACAGCATACCCGTGTAACCCATTTGCCAGAGGACATCCGCCTGCAAAGTCTGAGCAACTTGGCGCGGGATAGCTCTCAACAAACGCCTGCTTGAATGTCGACCTGTTGCATGCCAGAAGCCCGAACCTAAGGAAAGACTTGCTCTTCTCAAGGGACGAGACGACTGCCATTTTTGAGTCCATCTGGTTTCATTGCAGTGCAACATAGGATCAGCTATATAAAATTCAGATGAAGAAAAAAAATATGCAACAGTATGAGGAAAAACACAAAAGATTTGCTGTTTATGCAAATACTCACATCACATTGTTACAGAATTTTTTTTTCCAGATATACTAATGGTCTCAATATAAAGCCTCCATTTTATCTACTAGGGATATAGTGGTCCCTAATCTCTGTTAACTGACTGCTGCAAAAGAAATGTTTCTCCACTGGAGATGGATTCACTGCCACACTTTAGAAAAGGTACAGCGAGATCCCAATAATTTCATAGGCAAAGGAATAGATTACTGTAAGTTAAAGAAAAACTGTAGGGCGCTTCTCATTTATGTAATGCTAAGCTAGTGGTCCTAAATTTTCCAAAGCAGATCTCAAGCAACCACAAAAAATTACTTACGGTCTGAATATTTGAGTGATCGGAAGACCTTCCGCTGAGGTGTTACTCGCTTGATGTTTGGATGATCTTCCAGTGTCAGTACTCCATCTTTCTGTTTCTCATTGATTTGAATCACTTCAAAATCACTAGGATAGTCACTGGCTGGGTTGTTGCGAGGTACAATCCTCCAGTTCTCAATATCGCTGCTTTTTAGTGCACTTGAAATAAACTTACTTCTAGCTTTAGCTGTGAAGTATCCATTAAAAGCCACAATATACTCTGGAATAAGAGCACAATTTATCAGAACTGACGTTTAAAGCAGCTTACTCATGCATTCACATCATAAAGATCTCAGTATTTCTTTTTCTTTATCCAGAATTAATAATCACAATTTGAAGCACTTTTTTTTTTGTTTTTACAAGTCTGCGATTTATTTCTGCACTACATAAAATTTTTGCATGATGAAATCTGTAAAATATGATAAAGACCTTTGAAAGGAAAGCAGAATTGTAAATAGCATGGAAAGGTGAAACAACCGGGGTGAGCGCGGGAGAGGGAAGAGACTTACTGTTACATCCCGAAGTACAAACAGATGCCATTTATATTGGCATTATATATTATATTTATACATATTGGTTTGATATGCCAATTCAATATGCTTCTTGACATGTATGAATTAAAGTCATCCAGCCTCTATACGCTACTGAGTTTTAGGGCAAATTACTGACACCAACTGTGACATGCACAAAGAACGAAGCTGGTCCCAAGAGTCCGGTCCTTGATCTGGATTAGAAAGCTGCGGGTGGAGGGCAGCCCCAGCACACGCTGCCACATTCACCTCAATACGCCTTTGGCTAACTAATGCACAAACAGTCATTATTGACATCTGGTGTGCTCAGGCACACGCACAGCTTCACTGTGGGAACGTTACGGGTACCTGAGCAACACCCAGACACAGGGTCAAGGCATAAATCGAGGACAACCTAGACGCCGACTTCTGAAACTGAGTCAAATGAGTCAGCATGTTACTTGAACCTACAGTTTCAGATATAACAGAGATGTTATCATAAATGGCATCTGTGTACCCTTCAAGGACCACAAACGATAGGAGCTTATTGTTCATCCTTCCTCCACAACCCTTTGCCATTCATACACCACACATACATTAACTTTATCCCGCAGTTCTGCGGGCACACAGCTGCCCGTGCCAATACGGATTCCATTCTACATACTGTTATTGTTTCTTCCTTCTGTCTCTTTACTAGCTAGCTTTGTCCAGCCTCGCAGACCATCCCCGATTCAGCACCCAACTCATTTGCTCTTCTCTACTGCTATCCTTTGCCATTTCAGGAGTGGTATCAGCCTCAGTCTGCCTTTCATTTGCTCCCTTTGCACTTATCTTTGCTATTTTTCCACCAATGTATTATCACTTTTAAACTTCTTGAACAAACCCACACGTATTTCTTGTCTTTCTCACTCCTCTGAGGCCCACTTATGGATACAGGAGCCTTGACCATACCACCAAGTGGGTCAAAGTAACAGCTACTAAACACACCAAAGTGACCAGACCTGCCCACCTGAGCCTTCACACTCTATTTTCACTTTTAACATACTCTTTACTTCCTCCTCTCTTCCTTGTTCTTCCAATTTTGTGTCCAGTTAAACCAAGAACCTTTGAAAAAAATCTTTCTCAGTTTGAATGCATATAATTTAGCAGATCTACCTATACAGAGTATCTGGATATTACGATTGCACAAACACCACAATTCAGTAACATGCACTTGAACTTCACGTGGATTTTTTTTTTTTACTGCTTAGTTCTATTACCGTGCTCCACGACTGTCGAAGTGAATTCCACTTTCAAAGTAAGGCGAGAACATCCAGGACATATGTGAGCCTCGTGAGAGGAATTCCCTAGTCTGGTACTGAAGTGTTTTTTGCCACAGAGTAAAATAACAACCAGAACAAACCAGATGTTTGCAAACTTCATGGTCATAGAAGAAAATGGTTTCATTCCAAAAATTCCATATATTCAAATCACACTTTTCTTCTTTATAAACTAGTTCATTTTTGTTTCAGTAAACGCTGCTGTCACTGTGCTGTTCTACTGGATATTCTTAAAGCTGTGTCCAAAGTAAGTATAGATTTCATGGTCTTTTGAGGTAAAGCCTAATAAACAGGCTCATTTCTTTCTACGCTTCTTCTCCATCTTGTTTTAAAAGATGCGGTCACTCAGGATACGGTAGCTGAGTCCTGTACTCCATTTCTGATGGCAAAGTTAACTCCCTAGAAGAATTAGCAAAGTTGTTTGCAAGCCAACCTGCAAGGCAAGGCAATACAGCAAATAGTTAGATTCATGTTTGTGTAAATGTATAGCCTGAAAAGCACAAAAGATAAATACCTTCGGAAAATAGCATTAAAAATAGTAAGGAAAAAGTTGTTCATGTTTCATTTAGTAATTTTTCAAGAACACTTGAGTATCTTCCTGGCTCGCACTAAAGCAGCTGTGAAATACTCAGGTATTAACCTGGCAATAGAACAGACAACAATGACAAACAAACTCTACCACCCTTTGTGTAAGTGGAGAAAAAAAACCAAAATGACATGCAAAGCCCATCGCAAGGCAAAAATAAAAAGCAAAATAAAATGCTAGCATGATAAAAAGTGTCCACAGACACTTAAAGAAGTGTGGTGTTCTTTTTTTTCCATCAGGAACATGGCAGATGAAAATAGTGCTATGGTATGTAATTTGACACAAGGAGAATCAGATTGGAACTCTATTCCAGGGGCTGGCAAGGACAAGAAATACTGTACAGGAAGCAGATTTTCAGCCCCTATACTTGAAGGAGATTATCAGCATGAAAGAAGTCTTTCAAGCTTTCTTGAGGTGGAATGTAGGTTACTATAACATGTGCACCTGAGAAAATAAGGGCAGAGTTTACAAATGTAGTAACATGAACTTAAAGAAAAACATTGAAAGCGTTTTTCACGTGGAAGGGAAGGTTCTTCCCTTTGTGCTCCAAGGTATAGGAAACATTCAAGAAAAATTACCATGCTAGTTTTTTTTGTTGTTTATTTTTAATTTCTAACATTTAACCAGCAATTGATAGTTAAAAGGCCATTAAAATATGAAGGAAGAGAAATATTTTTGTCTGGCCCACCACACCATGTGGCAAAGCTGTACAGAATGATACATTTCCACCATGACCAGGATTGAAAAGTAGGAGCCGTATTAAGGACCTCACACCCTTTAGGAGAATGGTGCACCAATCCCAGAGCACAACAGAATGAATCAAGTCTTCATGTGACAGCTGCTACTTCACTTTTATTCAACTTTATTTAAAATTCTCATGTATTTCCTTGTAACAGCAGCAGAACTCCCCTTAATTTCCACCTGACTGATAGCACCAGGACAGGCTGTGACCTGGTTGCGATTGAAGTTTTCTCTTCATCCCTAAACTGAAGGCGGTCACGGGACGCTAAGAGCTGCTCTCGGCTGCACTCCGCGTACCCTATCATCTCGCAGGCTGATAACCCGTACAGCAATAAAATCAAAATTCAACTACGCAAACGAGGAAAATAAAACAAACCTAATTGCGGCACAGACTGTACGCAGGCACGATGAAAACAACGGAAAGCCGAGCAAAGGATCAGCGCGCTGACAACTGCGTGCTGGGTGAGCCAACCCGCCCGTGCCCCGGGAAGCTGAGCACGGAGTCGCTCCCCGGTTCTCCTGGAGCCGCTCTGCCCGCGCCACCGGCCGCGAACGGCAAACCCCGCTACTTCCTGCCCGTTACCGTGGGCAGTTACCGCCTCCCCGGCCTGGCCAAAGCCCCGCCGGGAGCAGCAGGGCGCCGTGCCGGGCAGCCCCACAGCTCCCCAAGCCCCGCGGGGCGGCGGCCGGCCCGAACACCGGGAAGTCCCCGCGCAGCAACCGCCGGAGCGCGGCTGAGGTCTCCCCGGAGAAGCCGGGGTCCGGGCACCGGGCACGGCGGCCGGCTGCTGCAGGCCCGGGNCTCCGGGCCTGCCGCCGCCATTTTGTGCAATGTTTACCACAGCGCTCTCGCGAGAGCCGCCGGCGCATGCGCAACAGGCCGCGGGGCGGGGGGCCCTGAGGCGGCCGGGGCCGGGCGGGAACGGGGGCGGCCTGCGGGGCGCTGCTCCCCCCGCGCCGTCTTCACGGGCTGTGGCGATCTTAACCCGTTTCTTACTGGAAAGTGAAGAATCCACGAAGGTAAAGTAAAATGGGGTTCCCACTGCCCCTGTCGCTGTGTATTCGGTAATACCAGTAACACACGTTTAGGAGGGAAAAACATTTGTGACCATCTTAACTGAAGAACAAAAACCAGCCGCTGTCCCCTTTTTCAGGGGGTCAAAGTTTCAAATGCCTAAATTACAAATAGCTGCTGGGTGATGATTTAATAGTGCCTGTACTTAATACAGCTGTAACTTAGTGAATGCTCTAAGCTGTATAACATGATTGCTTTTTGGAAGAGCAATTATAAAACACAACATAATTTGTGTATAAAAAAATAAGTTACTATTCTGCATTACTTTTGAGGACAGTTGTTTGAAAATCCGATTATTCAGGTATGACTGAATGGGGCTTAACTCCTGTAAGGAAAGCTGATGATATAATAGGGAATGACAAACAAATGACAAAAAATTACAAAATAAGGAATGACAAACAAAGCCAAACAAGAAGTATGGCAATAGAAGTGTTCTAAAGCTTCATAACAGCATTTAAGCCTTTGCTAAAAATAAATTTATTTTCACTCAGCCTCCTTTAAATCCCATTTGTGAACAAATGTAAGTCATTAGCAACATGTATACATACTTTTATACTGTACAATTGAAACAAACAGCTATCAGGGCCAGCTGAGCATGTGGTCAGCTATCAGGAGATCATGCAGACAAAACTGCATCCCTCCCAGCCTGCTCCCGCTCTTCTCCATCCTTCCCCCTGGAAAGCACAGAGTACTGGGCTGCAGGAACAGGTGTCAAGGAAGGGAGCTCCTTTCTTATAAAAATCACAGGCTGAATTACTTTGCACAATAATTCAACTATCATTTTTCATCCTATGCAAATCAGCAGATATACTGGGTATTTCAGCAGAGTCTTCCCAGGCATAAAAGCTGGGGCTAGTTTCACTGCATTAAGAATCTAGGTTTAAGAGCTTTAATCAAGATTTCATATGATCCAACTTAGAATTAGTTATTTAACAAATAGATTTGTACTGAGTCACTTCAGCCGAGAATGTCTCACTGGATGGGAATGAGTATTAAATTATTCTGTACAAAACCTACTCAAGCTTCATGCAGGACAGTGCTGTTAGAACTTGGAATTCTAACACCACCAGTCCAGACCTACTGTGGAAGAGCAATAGAAATCCACTTCATAACAATGATTGCGATATTCAGGCAACACAATAGTATGTGCCCTCCAATAGGGATTTCAAGGAGGAAGCTAGGGTAGCACGCTGACCTCACACCATCACCATTGACATGGATGAGGGAAGGATACTCCTAGAGTCATGCTACTCTATATAAAATACTGCATAGTTATTTCATGTTTTTGATATTTCAGTATAACATTACAGAAGCAGTACTAATGAGCCCATGATGATATAAAATACAGGAAGAATGTTCTGAATCTTACATCATCCCCTTCTTTCAGATAGCAAATGTGTACAGAGAAAGGACAGCTCTCAGATTTAGTCTGCAAGAAATACAAGCAGTGTAATACCAGATGACTTCTAGTAAATATATATAATTTTTTAATATAAATAAAAACAGTCATACAGCATCAAAATAATAAAAAACCTTACTCAAGTTATCATCATAGGAAGCCAACCAGTGTTTTTAATCAAAGCATTATTTCTTAATTATTTTTTCTTTAGCTAATGTGTTTTTACATTCATCATTCAATTCTTCAGCCACACTTCAGATTGCTGAAGGAATACTTGAATAATGATCCAGATTATTCACACTTGGAATAAGAAAGAAAAATAAGCTTATTTTCAAATTCCTTTACAGCTCTGTAAGACCTTCTCAGTCATTTAAACAACCTCCAAATTAATATGACCTTTCCATACACCTTAATTTTGAGAAGTACCTCAAATAACATCATTCAAAAGCAACAACATTTGCACTTAAAACACACAAACATCTGCCATTAAAAGACCAGAACAGTCCCACAGAACTGCGTATTAAAGAGACTTAATTCAGTTGACTGGGATGGTCTTTTTAGACAGCATGATTTGTTTTGGGCCCATTTCCGCCAGACATTGAGAATTCTCAAATCCTGTCAACATTACAAACTGACATTATGTAGCACTATGCAAAAGACAGTCATTTACTGTCAGAATGAAAGTTATACCCACTCCTGTCCAATTACCTTACAGAGAAAGTGAACTGAGCTAGGTTACACACTAGTTGTTTAGCAAGGTCTGGATTAGTTACAGTAAATCCACGGTTCACTTAACATTTTTGGAGCGCTCTGATCAGAGCATAGTACTCATTTATGCTGGACATCTAGATATTCCTATTCCACTTTGCATGTTAACGCTTCCTCGCGTACAATTCTGCAGAAGTACTGTGCAAACCATACCCAGATCCATTCAGGTAGACGCTCACCCAGTGTGAACTGTGGAGAGGCACAGGGAGACAAGGGAAGAAAAGAAGAAAAGAAGGGGCAGTTAAGATACATTCTATTAAACAGTTTCTCAAATTCTCAGTGTTATGTTTCTCAAAGCACAACAATAACCGTTCAAACATGAGCAACTAAACCTTAAATTCAACCCCCTAAAAGTTTATTTAGCCATTCTGGAAGGAGTGAACACAGCACAATAGTTAAGTTCTGCAAATAAATCATGACATGGTTTGTTTGTTCAACGGCAATATTGTTGAATTCCTTTAATTCCCACATCTTGCCAGAATCCTTCCTGTTTCTTGTCTTCACTTTGGAGTAATCCACCCTTCTTCAATTCCTTCTACTCTACCTAATGCTATAGAGCCAATAGGTTTAGCACATGACACACAAGTAGCAAGTGCGATGAGCTACTCCGTGCTTTTGAATAAAAAGGTGTCTGATTTTTGTTGTGTATTTCACTTAGGAATTGGATTCACTATCTCATTCTAAAAACAAGCATGGCTGAGCATATTTTTTTTTAAAGCAGGATCAGTGAGATAACATGGCACAATGCCTTTAAGTCCTATGGTATATGCTATATTTTTTCAGAATACTGGTATAGTTTTCATTTGGACTCCTAAGGAAATAAACAGCTTTTTTTTTTTTCTACTGACAAATAGTTTGATGAATTTCATTACCTTTATTGAATGCTTCCAGTAACCAGGAGTCCTTTTGGATAACCCAAGGGTAGAAATAGCATGACTTGCATATTCTTCAGCAGAAGGAAAGAGGAAAGATCTCTTTGATACAACACTACTGTATGATCTCATTTTTGTAGTGATTACAAATGGGGTTAAACTCTGAACAAAAATTCCTTTTGAGGCATATTCATAATACAGTGCTCTACTGAAATAGTCCAGGTACGCCTAGGAAGACAAAAGCAGAAGATTACATTCAATTTTGTTTGTTTTTACTATTAAGTTTCAGTGCAGAGTTCTATTAAAACTACAGAAAAGTCGTAGCATACTTGAAACATTAGCTGTAAAGGATAAGACCTTGAGTAAATAGCATAAAAATACACATTCCTAAAGCATTACCAACATTTCTATTTGCTGCTATTTGTTTGCTGGAAACCTAAAACAGTATAGTAACTTGCAGGAGAAAGTGACAGCTTAGCTTTTGGATGTGAACTTAACAGACAATCTGTGAATTTCAGCTTAAAACCAATACAGAAACTTCTATTTCATTAACACTTTGTTTAGTTTGGGGGCATTGAAGAAGACACTCCAAAGCTAACTGCTGTCAAAAGGACAAAACAAAGTCCCATTCTGTAAAACATTTGCAGGTGAATTACATACTCGACTGATCTTCCCCAAAAGTTAGGTTAATTACTTGCTGGGACTCCCCTGTGCAAAATTAAGCATGCATTTGTGCATCTGCATCATCTCCTTGAGCTCATTTTACTTTTACAGAATCACATGAGAAAGCACAAGCCTGATAACTGGGATTGCAGGAATCAGCATGAGAAATGAGCATGGCTCAGTCTTATCGGGGAGCAATTCTGATGCCATGCTGAAGCTGCTGCTGTGCTGCATGGCCAGTTAAATCTGAGAGAACATTTTAGACTCTGCTTGTGAGTGAAGGGATTTCTGCTCCCAAATGGCCTTCCAAAAGCACTGTTCCCAAGCAGCCGTTGGAAGAGCATCTTCTGCAAATGCTCTTAACACCTGCTATAGGAAAACAAAACCAAAACCAAGCAAACCAATCACTTTGAACACTCTATGCTGTTAGTGCACAAGGAAGCTTAGGATGCCAGAGCAGCTTGTTCCCACCTTGGTGCCAAAGCAGAGACCATGCTTTAAAGTGGATTGCTGATGTAGGATCTGGATTAATGATGCTAGCTAAAGTAAGAAATTTTAGTAGACTTTTAGTTTCATTCTGTTCTTTTTCATTCAGGACATTTCATTGATATAGTTCAGAGTGCAGTTCTACATACACTTAGCATAACCAAGGGACAGATGCTCTGCAACAGAGACAGGATTCTTAAGCCAGTTTCCACACTGAAAAAAATCTACAAGGAGTTATACTTTGGGGCAATATAGTTGGTTTTGCTCCAGGCAGAAGGAAGTACTTGCAAGAGCTGTCCTGGAACAAGGCTGTATGGGGGTTAGGCTCCAGCAGAGAGCGGCAACCACTAGCCAGAAGCAATAATCACTTTGTGTTTAGACAGCTGGACCTGGAAGAGATCCTTCTACTGTCTCGGTTGCTTCTGTGGATTAAGCAGCAAATTATCCAGCAGGGGTCTGCATCCCTGTGCACATTTATACTTCAGCATCATCTAGCTATTCTATCCTATTCAGTAGTGGCTGGCTCTCCTGAGGAAGAATAAGTATGGGGAATAAGTATGCAGAAGAAGTTCTTTTCACTTCTCTCTAAATATGGTACAGACAGTGGTGAGTTTTTTTGCCACAGCTCTTGTTGCAGTGGTGGCTTGTGCACAACTATAATCCCTCTTGCTACTAAACAGCCAGTCTGCAAGTACCTTGAGATATCTCTACACGCTTCAGCTACAGAAGAGAGAAGAAATTCCTCAGCCTTTCAGCAGGTCATAAAATTGCCACTATTGGTTTGTGCATCACTCCTGTGAGGAAGATGACGCTTCTCCTAGAAGTACTGTTATGCTGCAATTCACACATAATCCACGCAGCAGACTTTGGCTCAAAGCCCATTATTGGTGAGGAAAAAGAGTGCGGCATAATACAAGAAACGTGAACAAATCCCTAAAAAAAAAAACTTTCCAGTGTTTTGATATCTTTGCTGAATATGTTTAAAAACAAAAAAAACAAAACACACCTATAATGCTTTTACTCTTCAGTGCGTACCAGTAAACATCACACCCCAACTTACTTTAGAGGCTCCGTAGATTGTTAACATCGGTGTTGGCTGACAACAGGATGCAGATGAGACATTCACAATTGCACCTTTCTTCTTCTCTACCATGCCTGGCAGCACAATATGCACCATCATATTAGCAGAAGCAATATTTACGTTGATCATGTCCCACAACATATCTTCAGACAGGTTAGTAAAATAGTCTGGATAGGTATAAAACAGTCCTACATTATTCACCAAAATCCCAATTTCTCTGTCTTTCAGGCCCTCCTTAATGGCTTGGTAAGCCTCACGCCCCTTACTGAAGTCAGCTACTATGAAATCTGTTTCCACTTTGTAGGTTTCAGATATGCTTCTAGAAACAGCCTCCAGCTTCTCCTTGTTTCGGCTGATTAAGATGACGTTGACACCACGCTTTGCCAGTTCTTCAGCATACGCCTTCCCGATACCAGCCGTGCTACCTGTAATTAACAGAAAATAAAATAGCAGTGTGAAAATCAGAACAGCCCCAGTCTTCTATTTCAACAGTTCTTTTAATTGTAGCTTTATTCCTCTCTCTGAAGATGATGTGGCACTGACTATGCTGATCTCAAAACCATAACACTAAAGATAACGATGTCAGCAGCAACCTTCTGCAATCCCACCTCATACAAGTTTCATATTTTCTATGACAACAGCAGAGAGCTTAGACTAGAACCTTAATGAAAGGAGAGGATGTCAGAGGTGCATGACCTAAACCTTACTGAAGAACTTCAGCACATGCGAAAATCCCATAGGAAAAATGGTATGTCAGCTGCATCTCTCTCTGCAATTGTTTATGGATTTTCATGCTCACTTACATGTGCTTGTGGTATAGCTTGCAATTTCTGGGAAAAGTTGCTCTGGAATTCTTTCCCAGCAGAAAGTCAACACAGTGAGGAACTGAATTTACTAAGGCACTGAACAAGTGTCACTGTTCAGGAAAATTAGCTTGTATTCACCGTGCAGTTGCAACCCGAGTAAATACAGGCCCCAGCTTGTGACATAAAGCTCACCCAGCAATGTAAGCTAGCAAGCTTTACAGTACTGATACAGTACATAAGCAAATACTCTGCTTCTGTCTCTTACCAGTGACCACTGCCCATCTTCCATACCGCCTGACAAGATCAATCTCGCCAACCAGCTTCGGAACGACATGCAGCCTGAGCAGGCTGTAAGTGTCAAAGACAAGAGTCACGCACTTTCTGACTGTGTACCAAGCTCCAATTATAGCCAGGGCCTCCACGTAAGAGCTGCAGGAATGACTGATCTCTCTGTACAGGAGGTAGAAAGAATCCACTGCAGCCATGGTGATCAAAAGCCTAAGGAAAACTGGAAAAAAAAAAAGCAGGCCATTATAATCTCTTCTTCAGCCACACAAACTGTTCAAACCTTTCAGATTCAGCAGTTTCAATTACGTGCTACATCGGGGAGTGGCAACTGGACGACAGCTTTCAACGCACTCCCACCAAAAGTGATGCAACACTAGAAATAACAGAAGTAGCACACCTTTAGGAATCAATCGGCGGTACTTTCCAGAAAGTATCCTCACGCTCCTCCCTCGGCCCCGGCCCTACACCGGCGGGAAGCGAACCCCCAAACCGCGGCCTACCCAGCGGGGCCCCC
>VXAA01005178.1:39243-121315 GCA_013399115.1 Anseranas semipalmata
CAGGCGACCCCGCCGCCATTCCCGGGGCCGCCGGGAGCGGCCGCGGGGCCTTATGGGCCTGCGCGGCGTCGCCATGGTGACGGCGGCGGTTGGGCGGGGAGCGAGCGGTGCGCTGCCGCCCGCGCCTCAGGGGCCGCGGCGGGTCCCTGCCCTCACGGCTTGACGGCTCCTGCCGCCCGGGAGGCACCGCGGCGAGGCCAGGAGCGGGTGCTACTGTGCAGGCTTGATAATCTCCTCGCACTGGTCTTTTTATCTGTTACAGGTTCTCCTACTAAAGCCTGTAGGCATTTTGTCTGGCAGCTGGATCGTAAGTCAAACACCGACCTGACTTGATGTTTGCCTAAATCACATACCTCAAAATGCAGTCACAAAATGGAGACTCGGACAAAGGCCTTGGAGGGGAGGTCATTGCACAGGGGGTGTCGGGAGAGTCTCTGAACAACACTGGGAACGAAGCTACCCACACAGAAAATGAAGAAAATTCTGTCGACACAGGTGAGCTCTTCCAATTGGCTTGCGAGGGTGAATTTAGGGAGCATTCAGCGAACTGAGTCAACCTAAATGGTAGAAATCAAGTCTGTTGTTACTCATCTGGATGCAATGTGAGTTTATTCTTTTTCTCACTGAAGTCACTGAAAATCTTGCTGTAACCGAGACTTACCTCCATTGCCTACCTTCTTATTCTTTCTTTTTCTTTTTTTTTTTTCACGGTTTCTTTAATTTTCTTCTTTAATTTTTCCTTTTCCTTTTGTATTCCAGTCATACATCTAGCCTGACCTCTAAAAGTATGAATTACAGTCATATGTAAATGATCTGGTACAATCATTTTGTTTGCACTGTCTGTTTTTAAGCGTCAGGACTACAAGCACAACTAAAAGGTGCAGAGCAAGAATCTGAAGAGAAGACTATTGAAAATGCAATTACTCAAAGGCAGTCTAAAGAGAGTTTGAATAAGTATAGCACTGGGGACACCCTCCAAAGAGTGCAAAAAGGTAACTTTGTGGAAGACCTACACAAAAAAACAGTGTCTGCGATGACTCAGATACACCCATTATCATGGTCTCTTTACGTGCAAATTTAGCAGTCTTGTTAAACTCAAATTATTGTTAATTAAATGTAATATACAGTAGATATCTAAGACCATAACAACACTGGTGCCACTACTTTATTATCATTGTACATTATAATAATCCTCCTTAAGATTAGTGGGTATTACCTGACTTCCAGATCTAAACAAATGCAGTAATATTTCAGCAGTTTATTTCACTACTAGTTATTTTACTACTTGGCCTTCTATAGAAAGTTAAGCTTCCTTTTATTAAAAAGATCAGCAAAAATCTTGGTTAGAACACATCTTTTCTTGAAATTCATATTCAAGTGTTCTGTGGTATTTCTCTGAAGTAATTGTAAACATGACACTTCTTCCCCAACTCTTGTTGTTGAACTGCAACTTGTTTTTTTACTTACAATAAAGATGTTAACACTCAAGAGAAAGCCATCAACTGTATGTCCAGAACAGATCAACAGAATGAACAAAAATCAGATGGTGATCACAAGTCAGTAACCAGCTCATTCAGTCAAAAGACAGAGGAAAAGGGGGGCTGTGTAAGGTAATATATTGTTTAATGATGTTTTTTATTTAAATCTTGGCATCATTGAAGTCAAGAGGAGTTTCATTATTCTATATATTAATCTTAACTCAGGAGAATGATTTTGAAGATGAACTTGAGACTAATCAATAAATCAGGAATTGTTGGTATTTCCAGCATCCGTACTGCTTTTTTATGGCCGCAGTAGCAAACTACCTTTTAAAAACATGATGTAGTCTATTTAATGGATCTGAACAAAATTGTGTAAACTCTTCTGGGAGTCTTTTGTCAGTAGATTTGACCATTTCTCAGTATGAATTCAGACAATGCATTGTATTAATTCATCTCAATGTAAATATTACAGTTGTCAAGATAATTTTTAGCAGAGCTAATTCAGAGCTACCTCAGATGGTAAACAATAGGGTACAACTCCCTTGTAAGCTCTCACTCTAATTTTGATCCAGACTAAACCAGCATAGGCTGTGATGGCTGTTCATTAATGGTTATGAAATGGGATTATTCTCTTGTTTTCTCCAAGTAAGCACATTTGCCTGCAATAAAATTAAAAGCCATATTTGATGCTACTTCATAACATTGTTGAAAGTCTGGTCACATGGTCTAGGTATGGAACGATACATAAGGAGCAATGAAAAGCTACCATCCATTCCTGTACCTGCTTACATGTTAGGGAAATTTCCCAAAGAAAGTTTATGTTGCTGCTGGCTTTAACATGCCTGTTCTATAGGACGCAGTTACAGCCCTTTAAAGCCATGGGAAAGACTCTCTCCAAGTTACCAGGAAGTAGATTGGACTGTGCAGACATAGAATACTTCATCATCCCAGGCTTAATTAGGTTGGCAGACTTCAAAATTAAGTTCTTATGAAGAATGATGTCAGAGAGCAGCAGTTGCATATAAGATAATTAGTGTTCTTAAGGAATACGTTTTATGATCCTATAAATTGCCTGAGGATGCTGATAATTTGATTAAATGCTACTGTAAATAGCACAATGAAAATCAGTGTAATACACTGCAAGTACATAGCATACAATAATGTACCTGGGCTCACGACGCAAGAAAACAGTATGTATTTAGAGATTTTGCTCAAAGTTTATAAATCCTTCATTCCTTCAGAGATTCATGTCAGCCATGTTTGGCTTACAGAGCAGTAACTGGCTGACAATCATATTTTATATTGCCCCAGGAACTCAACTGAATAGTTAGTTGACTGTATTAGAGTTTTGTTCCTCAGCAATATTGAGGTTTTCAGTGTGGTAAGTAACTATGTCTAACAGAAAAATATCTAAAAGAAAATTCATTATGAAAGGTACACCTTCACTGCTTTTACTCATTTATTTTTTTTGCTATCTTGAAAATATCTTCTTGCCAAGAAAACTGTTGCAAGTTTAGTCCTGCAAATACTTATGACCACAAGTGCAAAGTTCAATTCATTAATATGGGACTGAGAAGTGGAAAATAATTTGGGGTCATATAACATTGTACTGTTTCAATATTTCCTTAAGTGGGAGATATCTGGTAGAAGTTGTATTTTGGATGGAATTTTGTCTTACAGAATCTAATCTTCCTAAACAGGAAGGAATAGATATTTTCTGCTTTGGAATGTTTTTGCTGGGTGTTTTCCTGATGGGTTCCCACGTTTCTTGTCTATAATGTTACTAAATATTATATAGCCCTGGACACTTGCCTCCAAAAACAGTGTCCTGTCATTCTTTGCAAAGTCTGTGCTAGGGGACTACCACCTCTATGAAACTGTTAGTCCGGTGCTCTGTAGTACAGTGTCTCAGATAACTGCACAACTCATCCCTGCATAACAGTTTTCAGGCCATCTTGTACTTACCACTTTGGGGTTTTGCTGTCCTACTGACTGCCATGCACAGCTTTGGCCTTGTTCAGCTGCTGCTTGCTGCCAGCCCGAGTTCTTTGCCCCTGCAGCCTCTGCTGTTGCACACTGTGGATCTCAGCCCAGTGCCACTTGCTGAGTCTTCTGCCACTGCACCGTTCATCTGTAGCCCATAGCTTCCCATGGTAGCCTTTTCCGGGTTCTGACTTGCATAAATCCTCAAAGGAGTGGAGCCGAATATTAAGCAATTACAATTGAACAAGTATTACTCATTTTCCTGCTGCAGCATTCCTAGCCAATCATAGTGGTACACTAAAACTTTCTTAAGTGTTATTTCAGAGTCAATGTTTCATTAAAATGTTAGGTTGATTTTCTAATCTGAGATCCTGACTGTATCCTAGATGTTGCTTTTTGTCTACACCAGCAAAGATCCTGCACAAAAGCAGCAAAAAGTGGAGAAAAGAATAGGAGAGGAAGGAACCAGACTAACAAAAAATCATGCTGCTTTTTTTCCAGGAAGATGGACTCCCTACTCCCTAATTCCCTACCTACTTTCTCTTTTTATAGCAGAAGTAGGAAGAGCCTGGTAACACACTTCAGACAGGTAGAAATGGAACAACACTCTAAAAAATCTACAGCTTTTTTGCTCTGAGTATAGTCTTGAAAACTGTAGCTATTTCTCTTGCATAAAAGAACTATTATGTTGCATTGAAATCTGTTTAAAAGATATTTAAAGAACATTTTAAGATTATTAAAAGAACATTTCAGAATGTTCACTGAAATACATTTTTTGTTTATTTCTGCTTCCTATTATTATTTTAGAATGACAAAAAAGATTCTGCGAGACATTTGTAAGCAGCAGAAATTATACTTGACCCCATCCTTAAATGATATACTTTACTTGCATTATAAAGGTAAGGTGCAGACAAGACTGTATATATTTATTATTCTAAAATAGTATTCTAGCAGAGTATCTAGTTTATGAGGAGCTAAAGTAAGGTATTAGAAACATAATTTAATTTGATGTAATAATGTAATTGTGAAACAAAATGAGTCAATATGAAGGTAGAAAAGTGAACTGATTATTGACCTAATTCATTTTGTGGACTCATTCAAAGGATCAATAGGAATCAAGAGACTACTTCTTTCAAAACAGAAGCCTCTGAGAAATGATAATATTAGCATACTGGTCTAGGTTGCATTCAGAAGAAAATATGTGTATTTTTTTCTTTTTAAATGTGTTTGTATAAAGAAGTTTTTTACCAGCTTTTGGGACAAATAAAAATGGTCAGGAAGAAAACAAACAGTAAACACATGCTGCATGTTCTCAAATACTACTGAAAGAAAAAGTTGCTAGAATGAACATGAATCATCCTGTTCTGACCTTTGAGCAGTTTTTTTGCATTATACTGCTAGATTGATTATTCATGATAGCATAAGAATTGTTTTAAATAAATACAGCATGCTTAAACCTACCTTCTACATTTGGCCTTGTGTTTGCTATTTTCTCAATATTTATTATTTGAGAATCTAGAGGGTTGTACAAGATATAGACCAGAATAGGTACCTTCTGGGTACATTTTCTCCCTTTACGTGACAATTTAATCAGCAGAAATATTGCCATCAATTTGAATACAAGTATGCTGACAGGCTGTTTCAGCAGCACTGGTTTAAAGAAATTTATTCTTCCAAAGACTTATTTTTAGCCAATGCAATTTCATTTTGAAACATCTTTTTCTGCAGGATTTGACCGCCTGGAGAATCTCGAAGAGTATACTGGATTGAAGTGTTTATGGCTGGAATGCAATGGCTTAACAAAAATTGAGAATTTGGAGGCTCTGACAGAGTTGCGCTGCCTCTACTTGCAACTCAATTTAATTAACAGAATTGAGAACCTTGAATCCTTACAAAAGCTGGATTCCCTCAATATCAGTAACAACTATGTCAAGACCATTGAGAATCTCTGTAAGAACTGTTCGTGCAAGATATTTTAACTTATAAGGAGCTAATATTCCTAAGCTTTGACAGTTATTATTAGTGGCAGTAGTTTCACAATTTTTTTAATTCATGTTAAAATGTTGCACAATAGCCAGTACCAAAGTCCACAAGGCTTCCATTGAAGAGTCAAACCTAGGTATTATGCAGTTTAAATAGATAAGAAAACATACAAAAACTACTTAATTGCAGGTACCCAGAACAATATAGTATTTCCTCACTTCATAATACCATCTCAGTACATATCTATTTTGCAGAGAGGCTGACAATCCACTTTTCACCATTTACTTTACAGTTAGGATGTGCTTTGGCAGCTGCAGACATGCTTACCAAATCTTTTACATCTGTTAAGGATTTACCGCATCTTCAGCAGAAAATAAAATTAAAAAAAACTCCTCTATATTATCATTTGTGTACATTAAGGGTAATTTGAAACAGAAGCTCTTGCTTTTGTGTAACTGACTAGCTCAAAACGTGAATTAAAAACAACCAACCATCCTTAAAAAAGCAACTATTTTTCTTGAGGTGAAGAAAGCATCTTTGGAGGCATAGCCAAAAAGTACATATAAGCAGCACAACAAATTCAGAAAGAAAGCTCCCCAGAATTCATTATAAACAATGATGTTGAAAATGCAGTATTCTACTTGCTCCAGAAAATCTTCTGTGAAGCAGTGATTCTTACCATTCCTTTCATTGTACTGTTCTTGTCTGACAGCTTGTCTGAAAGTCCTGAACACGCTGCAGATTGCTCACAATAAGTTAGAAACGGTGGAAGATATACAGCACTTGCAAGAATGCCCAAGTATTTCAGTTCTCGATCTTTCCCACAACAACTTAAGTGATCCAAATATTATAACTATTCTGGAGACAATGCCTAATTTGGTAAGCTGAATACAGCTGAGGGTTTGTATCGTGTATAGGGGTGAATAGTATTAAATGGTTTTGTCAAGTAGTCCAGTGCATAATGGGTCTTGGTCTAAAAAAAATGTTATTAAACACGATTAGTTTTTTAGTAGATTACCTGCAACGACCAGGATGTTTTATTCACCACTTGTTTCTGACATGATAGGGAAAGTGCATATTCAAGTTTTTTTGTTTGTTTGTTTGATTTTTGCTTTTCAACTCAACTCTTTAAAAATTATTTCCCTCGTTTCTCTAGCGTGTGCTGAATTTAATGGGAAATCAAGTGACCAAGAAGATCACTAATTATAGAAAAACACTTACTGTTCGACTAAAACAACTAACATATTTGGATGACAGACCAGTTTTCCCAAAGGATAGGTAAGAAACAGAAACATCTTTACAGAGCAGTAAGGCTCAAATGCTACTGATCTTGCATGCATTTTTTATCAATATTGTCATGCAAGGAAAGGAAGACTGACTGGTGTAATTTATTGAGGGTGGGTGACTTTCATTAAATAGAATTATACTACAGAGATCTACCTCTACATACCCAAAATAAACCAAGCATGTATTTTTTCACAAGATAATTAATTACTGAACAGAATTGTTTTACACAAAGTCTGTAGACCAGAAGCAAATCACGATTTCAACAGAAAGTGAACAGGTGTCTGGGAAAGCGGAGCCATGGTCAGCAGTCCTGATGGATCTTTGGTATTGTAATCACTGGCATTTGGATATCTTTGTTTCTTTTGTTGCAGTTCCACAGGCAAGATAAGATATATATGCAGCCCTGTTGCATAAGGGTTTGCCATTGCTATCTTTTTTTTTTTTATGTTGAAGATACTTCATGCTGTTGCAAACTATTTTAAATTTCTCTTTTGTTAGATGAGGTTTTATGGCTGTATTGCATTGAGCTCTTTTGTTTTCATTAGAGCCTGTGCAGAAGCCTGGGCTGTTGGAGGGCTTGAAGCTGAGAAAGCGGAAAGGGAAAAATGGGAAACCAGAGAGAGAAAAAAAATCCAAGATAGCATCGATGCTTTATCAGCAATCAGGCAAAAAGCAGAGGAAAGGAAAAGACAAAAGTATATGGAAGAAAGAGATGCAGGTGCAAAACATGGAAACGGAGGTGCAACAGACACCCTAGAAGGTTTGTGGTTAATATTTTGGAAGATGTTTGTGTCTGCTTTGATTTGAATGTTTATAATAAATTAACAGTTCCCAAATATTCAGAAACAAGCTAATGCAAATTTTGAAATGTACTTGTGAATCTTCTTTTCCCATACTAAATACTTTATTAATCTTGATGCATTTTAGATTAACCCGCAAGCTTTTAAGTAATCATCACCCTTCTCACTGCTGATAAAACAAAAAACAAACAAACAGAACAACAGCAAACCACTTTCTGTCCCAGATTTCAAGCTGTTGTGTTCTACACCAGAGCAACCAGGTGCTAGTCAGGGCAGTAGTGGTTCCAGCACGTATTCATGGGTAGAGGCAGGTAATTACACCCCAAGAGCTGTATTTCCCCAAAATGCAGAATGGGGCTGGCTGAAGTAGGCATGTGGGCTCCAGCACGACCCCATGATAACCACCTCCCAAGTCCACATCCAGGTACCTCCGCACTGCTGCTTTCATGAACAGTAAGAGCTTGAGCCTAGAGCCTATCCACAGCAATGGTAACACGGGCAGATTGAGGAAGGTCTTTAATGAGTGAAGGTTTCACTTAGTGCCCCTTTTTATGCCACAAATTCTCCTGTCACATTATTCAAGATGGCGTAAATTTATGACCAATAATAATCCCCAGCCTAGCCTTTTCTAGAGCAGTTTGCATGTTTCAGGATAAACAAGACTGAAGCCAAGTAACAAGGGAGTACTACCATGCAGAGGGGTATTTGTATGCTACATTTTGGCATTTCACAGGCTCTGAAGTCAAACACAGTTGACTAACAAGTAAAACTTCTTCAACAATCTAGTAGACTGCATAAAGGAGAAGATAACTTTGCCAGCTGATCCATCAAAATGCTCAAGCATATATTTAAATGTAGTCACTTGTGAGTCCTCTCAAAGTTAACTGTAGATACCAGACAATTACTTACTATAGTGTGTTCTCTAGATTAGATTTTGCTGGGGAACTGTAGATGCTGGGGAATTGAGATGCGAAAAGCCACAACATTGCTGCAATGCTAGGAGGATTGCTGAACCATGAATAGCTGCTCAAAAAAAGTAGGAGCTTTTGATGCATATTTTGGGCCAAGCTATCAAGACCATGTACAGTTTGGATATTTAGAATAAGTAATGGCAGATTAACTCAGCAGTTTTAATGAACTCATTTCTTCTGTAGGAGCATCTGCAAATTCAGATAACAGTGATGGAAATTATAATACATCAGAAACATCAAATCTATCAGAAGAGCAAGAAACTCAGGAGAAGACTGAGAAATTTAGAAATGAAAGTTTTGATGCTCATGATGAAGTGATAACACTCCTACCGGACAGGGGAGATAACACCGACTTCCCACCTGGAAGTGTTCCTGCAATAGTTCAAGAGGATGCACAGAAATCAAAGTCTTACAAACACTCCAACTTCAACAAGAAGATAGATGGTAATGTACAGAGTGAAGAATGAAACCAATCTGGGGAAGTACAGATGATAAGCCAAACTCTGTCTCAGGGTAGCTCCCCTCTGCTATGATTCAAAACAGCTGATTCATAGCTAAGAACATCCTATTAGATTTCAGTAGCAGTGAGTTGAAAAGCAAGTTGAAAATATTCTTTTAATACAACCACAACAAAACCAAACAATTCTGAGTGCCCAACCTGCAGCTTTTGATACATAAAGGTGGAATTCCACTTCTCATACATGGCTAGGTTTAGTGACAGCACAGGAGAGCTTACAGGCTTCCCTTGCTCCCACAAACTGTGTGGTCTGTCTGCCAGCAAAAGCTGGATATCACTCAAGAAGCAGTTCTGTGCCTTCACTCATGGAAGAATGCTTTTCTTTTGTAGATACATGGAATACATTATTCAAAAGTGCAAATATTAATTTATAAATTGTAAGGGAGACTAAGACCATGATGGATAGACAAAGCACTGGATTCAGCTGTGAATTCTGCAACAGTAGTCAGATCCCTAGCAGGCTGGTTCTACAGTGCTTGCTGTTGCAACATACAAAGTCTTTTATTCAGTTAGTTCTCTGCAACTAGTTATTTTTTTATTCTTCAGATCTACCAAGAGAGAAGACAGCTACTGAAAGGGCCATGGTTCCTGAACTGGATGAATATGCTAAAACCGAACAGATCAAACCAGAGACACCAGAGAAACTTCATCTTGATGTATGTATTAGATTCAGATTTTGAGAAGTTAAGATTTAGGTATTGTCTGCTCCCAAATTAATTCCTGTAACACCCTGGCTAAATAAAGCGTATGGCCAGATTTCTAAGAAAGGTCCACTATTAGGAAAAGTAGAAGGAAACAAAGAAAAAATAGTAATAAAGTTGTAGAGGTATTCAATTCTTTCCAGAATGTGGAAAGAATTTACCACTTCTATACAAAATAGACAGTCTATTTGTCCTTTGGCCATAGATCACCTGAAGGTGACCATTTAGCTCTGTGATTTCTCTGTAGAGAGAGTTAATGAGGGCTTTCATTTGAAAAATAGAAATCACAATAAAAAGAATCCAGTGAATAAATGTGTCCTGTTAGGCAAAACTCAAATGAAATATTGAATTGAAAAGGTAAATGATTGTGGAAAAAGCATAAGGAAGAAATAGCAAGCCAATTATTGTAAATGCTAGCTAGCAATATTTGATATTATAATTAGTTCTCAAGATAAAACTTTTAGCTATATTTCCAAGAAATGCAGAATTTGCATTTTTCAGGTATATAATAAGTGATTAACATTTTTAATATACTCATCTATTTTCTAAGATTTCTATCTGATGACACAAACATTTAATCACATTTAACCATGACGACATGGGTGATACCACTGAAAAATACAATCTGAGTGCACAGGAGTACTACTCAGTATGTTCTAATTGCAACCCAACTGCTAAAATGACACTGTCAGATTATGACACAATTAGCAACAGCAAACTTTTGAGCTTCTGATTTTCCAGAGCATTTAATATACTCTTTGATCCCTTATATAGCAACTTAATTAAATTCTTACTGGAATGTTTTAGAAAGGTCAGTTATATCTTTTCTGTGAAGGAAAAAAATCCATCCTATTATTGGAGGACTCAACTCAGTGCTTCAGTAGGGGGCTTATTGCTGCATCCTCCTGTTCAGCTATTTTTAATAATAGGTTCAACAAGGATAGTGGAGAGAACTGGCAGCAATTCTAAGTATACACAATATTATTTTTATATGCAGATCTTGCAGGGCTGAAACACAAGGTTTAAATCAGTAGCGATACTGTAGGTACCCCCAAGGTGAAGATCTCAAAGATTCAGTGGAAGTTTTTTTCTTGGTGCTGTATGGCACCATTCTGTAACATAATATAAAAGACACTCTTCAGCATGTGTACACGGGGTTTCTTTCAACACATAAGAGCCTCGAGTATGCTGATTCTACAGAAGGAAAAAAAAAATCACATACTAATACACATTTCAGTGTTCTATGCTACTCTGTTCTCCGGCTGATGTTTAGTAATGGCAAGAGCTGCTAGCAACAGGCTCCAATACTTAACGCTATTGCAGATTTTCCGGAGACAGTTAGGTTTGAAATATTGGGAATGGCTGAGACGATGCTGTGAGTGAGAAGCTCTGAAGCAGCACTGTAGCCTTTATTTGTATCCTGGAGTCTGTAGATGGTCTCAGTAGTAATATAAGGGAGAAGAGTGGAGGAAGATTTGTAATGGAGTGGTTATGACATCAATCTGTCAAGCAGAAACATGTCAAACGTGCAAGAAGTGGTCTTTATGCATAATCCTGAGCAGTGTTTGAACTACATACTGTGTACCTAAACCAGGATAACTTTCATTAACAAGATTAACAGCTAGTTCACTTCCCTATTGACATCAAATTCCACTCATTAACATTAGTCTGCAAATCTTAATTCGTACATTCTTCATTATATTCTTATAAAACTATGTGAATTCAACACATGCTGCACTAGCCACAACCACATGAGGAAAGAGAAGTTTTATTTGTTGGTTTTAATTCTGTAATAATCCTCACACACAAAATGGTACAGATTAGATGTTCCTGATGCTGCTATGCCAAGCAGCTTGCTATACAAAACCAGTCAGCTCTAAAAACATCTTATTAAAGGAGATGCTTTTACTGCTATTAGCCTGCATTAAAAAATTGGCAAAAAGGTATTACATTCTACCTGTAATTTTGTATTTCCACCCTTTATTTTTGCTTTCATGTCAGCAACTTTCATTTGTCTTAAGATAGTATTTTTTAATGGAAACGTGAAACTATTGGATCTGTCTGTGGAAAAACAATTCTCAGCAAGTTGACTGTTCCTTTTCCTTAGTTACAAGGCTTCCACAGTAAAACATTGTTTTATTAGTTGTATTTAGATTAACAGAATTTACTGATAAATTGTTTCAAATAGACAGCAGATCTTATTTTGGCTGTTACCTATAAAGATGGATTACAGTTGGGATTCAGTCTATTGAGTAGGTAAGAGACAGCTAAGAGACATAAACCACATTTCCTTTTAAAATCTTCTTAGTGTCTTTTGGTTTATCCATTTTTCTTCCTTTTTTTTTTTTTTCATAGTCACACAGCATAGTAGAAAAGACCATTCCACTTGACATTAAGGTTATTGCCTTTCCATCTGTTATTTCTGGAGAGAGATGAATTGTCCTTTGTTCCACATGTGCTTAATAGAGAAAACTGTCATCTTGGAGAGGATAACAGTCCAGTATTTCTAGTTGTGGCCTCCTGTCTGGAAAAGCATTGCATTGAAAAAGATTCCCAATGAGATAGAGATGGCATATTTTATTGATTAGAGCTAACTTTTCCCACTGATTTTGTGATTGTCTTCAGGAACTGCCAGATTTAGAAGATATAGATGTAAATGAATTTCCTCCAGAAGAGGAAATCTTTGTTCAAAAGGTAAGATTCTTATTAATTCCAGTGATGAAGCTACCCTTATGAATGTTTTGTGAAATGAGGGAAATCTAAGTTGTGAAATGCTGTCTTGGGAGATGCAATCAGTTGTGCATTGATAAACTAAAATGGATGATCTTGCCTATCCACTTGTAAATCTTTTAATTTGATTTTTTATATTTTTGCATTGTAAAAATAGGAGAATGAAAAACTAAGATCAAGTAATGCAAAAGTTAAATAAGATTAATTTCTTAGTAGTATATAGTTTTTCAGTGAATATTACTCATAAAATATAGTTTACTAGTACTAATACACTGCAAAGGACTGAGCAGATAGTACAAATAGCCTACTGCTGAATAAAATCAGACTTTTCAACTGAAAATACAGAGATCAAAACTCCTCTGCTTCGCTTAATGCTACTGATACACAATGTGTTGCCAGCCCCACTGGTTCATGCCCCCGTGAGCATCGTGCTATGCTCAAACTAATCTGCTAGACGCCTATAAACAAAAACAAAAGAGGAAAAAGAAAAAGAAAACAACAAAGATTAAAAGCACAGCTTTGATTCTAGTGCTGCTGATGGCTCATGCTTGCCTTGCTGGAGACAGGCTGACACAGTACAGGTTTTTGCAATAGGTTGGACTTGTAAACTTTTCCTACAGTTTGTTTGTGTAAGGCATGGGTTTTATTTGCCTATCTGGTCATATCCTCATAAAAATGTTGCAAAATGTCTTGACCAACAAAGCCTCCAATAAAACAGAAGATAAGAGAAGGAACAGGGCAGGGAACAAAGAGGATTAATAAAGGAGTGTATGTTACCAACTCTCACACTCCAAAGGGTGTTCAGTTCTTAAATGAAGTCAGGTGAAGATGTTAGGTTAGACACTGTTTGGATAGTGTCTGGTAAGTCATATTTTAAAAACAGCTCTAGCAAGGCTCAGTATATTGTGATAGATCCTGGAAGATGAGAAAGTAACTGTCACAGGGGTGAAATGTAGACCTCTCAGTCTTGGTCCTGTTGCATTCCTGCCAAAACCCTCCACTTTATATGAAATAATATTGGTTCTTTAGCAGAATTCCAGCCTTGAATTCCTGTAGCCTCTTAGTTAAGGTCATTTCCTGAGCAGTGGAAGAGTCGAGGTGAAATTCCTGTTGTGACAAAGGTAAAATAATAGATCTGAGCCCACGAATCCTCTTGCCCCTGTCAGTGACTTGCTCTTGAAGTATGTGGTTTTGGGAAACTGGGGTTTTGTTTTTATTCTGTCTGGTATAAAAAGAAATTTGTTTTCAGGTTAGATCAAAATCAACCAGTATGGTGTAAATCAAAGGGCCAGAATACTCTGATCTAGTCTACACAATTAGGGTGGCTCTGTCTTTTTTTAATAATGCTTGTACTCATTTTGATACAGTGAATCAAAAAAAGATGTTTACCTATCTTTCATTTGTTACATCTAGCAGAATATATTTTCAATCACGTTTTCTGCCTTTACAGCAAGAATATCACCCAAATATTGAAATAATTTCTGAAATGACAAATGACAGTGATTCTCCATTAGAGGAAAACAATAAAACCACATTTGAGCATTCAATAGGAGAAGTTCCAACAACAATTTTTTCAAATGTGTGTAAGTCACGTAAAGTGCAAGAAAACGAGTGCTTAAGACCCTTTGTTGAAGGCTTCTTTACAGAGCCTTCTAACTCAGGAAGACACTTGGAGACCAAAGACAAACAAGCTAACCCCCAAAAAGCCTTGATACAAGAGATTATCACTGAACCTACTGACAATCTACTGTTGTCATCAGTCGGCAATCAACCAGATGACCCAAGCCTGTGGGAAGGGGACAGTAAGATTACAGTTGCTTGCCCTGGTAAGATTACAGCAATACAATTAATCACAGAGAAAAAGGCGGGTGGTGCATATACACTAACATTAAGGATTTGTTCAGCTCTTGTCAAAAAAACTTTAAATCCACCGTGTTAGTTAACAATCACCTCTTCCTTTTATTTATGTGGGAATCCTAATAAATTAAGAATTAAAATGCTTCTCTTTTCTACACAGAAGTCCTTGCTGAGTTTAGTTTAAATGGTTTTAAAAAATAGGGCTCTACATTTCTTTTTCCAGTATTAAAGACCACCAGTGAGTTTCACTTGCCTTTAACTCGCCTTTTAACAGGGAATAGCAGTGATGGAGAAGTACAGTCCCTGGCTGAGGGCAAAGGCTGGCCTCGTGAACCACAAGATGACAAGGACAGGAAGAGGGGATTAGATTAATCACTTTGAATAAAACAGACCAAATCTGGAGCATCGTGCCTGCCTGACTGCAGAAAGTTGTTTCAAAATGCAAAGTTCAGCAATGAGACCATTAGTTAAAACTGACGTAACACGTTGCGTTATAAAGAACCACTGCCTTCAACGTGAGCACTTACTGTTTCGGTCAGTCAGAGGCTGATGGGGCCTCCAATGTATGACCTTCACGGCAGAACACATGGAGATGCCAGTGTGAGAGAAGCACATAATCCTCTGTAACCTGCAGGTAACAAGTGCCTTGTGTTCCCACTAAGGTGCTAGAAATCCCTTGTCTCTTCAGGGCAGTTGGGAGTGTTCACTACCATTGAAAATGAGCACACTAGTGTTTTAAAGTTAAATTCCACTCTGTCATGTCCTTTCTTTTTCCTTGCGTCCTTCTAGAAATGTTTGTATCTTATGGTTCATTACCTACATAGTTTCAATTCATAATTTGTTTCTGTCATTTGAACTAAATAAAGATTCTACTTGTAACCCAATATATTTGTAACTTGTATCATCTCACAACTGTGTCATACCAGATAGACTTCAATGACAAATCAAGATTGCTTCTTAATGATATTTTAAGGATCTAATATTCATAGGCGTTATGACTGCTTATGCAAAAACAGATGTGGAAATAGTGTCCATGCATGGAAAATACGTTTTTACCTTTTAGGGCAATCTGTGGTGAAGCATCTACTTATGTCTGCCATTTTCATCATTCTTCCTTGTGATGCACATGTCTCAGGATCTGGATTTCAAATATAAAACAAAAATAGCCAGCCAGGCAGTAGTAGACAGTTTTGGTATTAAAAAGCAGACCAAAGGAATTCTTCTTTCATTAGCTTCTCTTCTACTTTGCAGTGGTAGTCTTGTGCCAAAGTGAAGTGGAAGATAACAGCAGTGACTCCTGAACTGCGCTCTCTCTCCTTCCTCTCCNCCTTCTACCCCTTCTGAAGTAGAGAACAAAATTCAGGGAAGTGGAGATCACTGGAGAGCAGTGCCTCCTTGTGACACTGCAAAAAAAATAAAAGAGAGTTTGAGGAAGTGGCCTACTCTTGGCCAATTCTCCTGCTGAGGCATTAATAGCTCTCATTTTCCTAACACAGAAGTGATTATTGTACACTGCTTAACTGCAAGATAAAAGAGGTGGCCTCATCTTCAAGAGCTGACCTTGTTTTTCTGATATAACCAACAATCGCAACAGCAGGAGTTGAGGTGACCTCACTTCATTAAGCCACACCCAAGTTTAAGTGGATGTCTTTTGTCATATTTCTATAAATCTCTTAACAATTTGCAATAAATAGAATGGAACGGACCTTGTAGATGTGCACATTTCAAAAAAAAAAAAAACTATGCTTTTGTTGAAGATTTATTTGCAATTAGTTGGGTTTAGGTGCCATCAGGTGGAAAGAGAACTAGTCCTAGCAATAAAGCAAAAAAATTGCAAAAGCCATCAGGGAAGATGATCCAGTTGCTTTAAATGTCAGCCATTTTCCACCTTTCATCAGTAAAAACATGCTGGAAAAAATCCTTGGCCTCCAGGAAAGGGCAGGAGGATGAGCAAGTGCCTGTGGGAGATCAGGCCTCTCTTAAAGCGCCTTCACAGGAATCTTCTCTTTATAAAGCTGTAAATGATTCCAAAAAAATTTGTGATCTCAGTCCTAAAAATTATCTGCTTCCCTTCTCTGACAGAAAGATGGATTAGATCTGCTTTGAGGGCTTTGCCTTGTGTATTTTTTGTGCTGTTTCCATAGTGCTATCAAGACGTATTCGTACATTGTGCATATGTGGAGGACTTCACACCACAGCCTGAACAGCATGGTCAGCAGGCGCGGGACGCAGTTTCACTAAGGGTGATCGCCCTCTGCGGTGCCTGCACGTGCAGTCGCCCGGTGTGGGGTGCCTGACCTCCTGTGCTGGGGACCCCTCAACCACGGGGCCTCACATCTAGGGCTCGTGCCTTTGGACACTGCTGTCAGCACTGGCTGAAATCACGCCTGGCTTCGCGCAGGGGACATGGGACCTATCGCAACCAGCACCTAAGCATGTTCAGTGCCAGGTCAGGATGGGGAGAAGAGCACGGTGACCCATTTTTAGATACCGGTCCAACAGCACCACATTGCTGAGCCCAAGAGAGCAGAGGAATGAACTGCAGACTCACAGCAAAACGGGGAAACCCATCTTCTTGTTTATCTGTCATGTCAAGTTCGCAGTTTTACTGCCTGGCCTGACATTCCCTATTTTACTAAGATGAAATCAGCAGGAAGGACCTTATTATCAAATCACACTGAAACAAACAAATGAACAAAAAAAGAGAAACAGTTTATAAACAAAAGATTTACAAAAAGTAATTCCAAGAGTGAAGTTTGAGCTCTTATTATCACTGAAACCAAGAAAAAAAAAAAAGCATTTAAAAGTTCTGGTCAGATTTCAGGAACTATAGATTTCTTTGTTCTGATCCTGACCTTATATCAAATTTACCCACACTGATCGGCATTTTAGACTGAAAAATTCAGCTGCTTGCTGAGCTGTGTTTACATTGCCTCATTTGACATGCTAGGTCTCTCCAGCTCCTGTTTTTTAACACAGATGATCACAATCCATCAGTGGGTCAGTGGGCCCTATGTTATCTCACAAGTGAATCTCTTCAGTTCCTGGAAGTTACTTTCACTTATCAATGAGGACTTGGGAAGGAGGAGAGGAGTAAGGGGTAGGGGGAAAGTAGTGAGAGAAATGCCAGAACAGGACTAAATGAGAAAAAGGAAACATATTTAATTAGCGTTTTCTGTAAAACTTTACAAATGTACAGCATAGTGCAAAAACACCGTCCCGTCTCAGCACATCACCTTCAAGTAAAATTAACAATGTAAAAAGCCAAGGAACACAAGCCTGCTTCTTCACAGGAGTGGTTCTCAAATGCTGTTCCTGGAGGTTACCCTCTCTCCATCAATGTCCAATCTCATGTTTATAGCAGAGCAAAAAGCCTAAAGAAAAACCCAGGAACCATCCAGGAGTAGCTGCTCACAGTGAGTGCAGTCTGCCACTTAACACTAGAAATACTGCAGTCTAATACGGTGTCAGGCCCCCTCGTTGCCCGAGCTGCACCTTTGTCTACTCGCAAGTAGCTCTCCTAAGATGGTTCATTTTTCAACCACAACTAGACAATCCAGTAAGACATCCAAGCATATGTCCAACTTCAGGCATATGACAGGCTTCATAAAAATAAGGAAAACTACTCTGAAGCTTGAAGTTATGCATGTGCTTAAAATACCTTATTGAATCAATACATTCAGTGTTAACATTAAGGCAATCTAGCGCGTGAAGGTTCAAAGAAGGATGTAAAACTTGAATGGGGATAACATGCTCTGTTATCACCAGACAGTTTTCAATTTCCTATGAGAAAAGAAGTAAACAGACTGCAACTCAACAAATTTCTGTTGCTGGAAATGACAAAATACAGTGGTAAATGGGCTGATCTAGGTGAACTTTCTAAGCACAGATCTGTCAAAAAAAGAAACCTTGCCATGCTACACTCAAGAACATCATCTAAATACTAGGCCAGTGGGGGCTGCCAGAATTTTCCCTTAGTCCTGAACACAAAAACAGTGGATGGAATTAATTCAGAAGCTCTCACAACATCACTTCTGCAAAGTCAGTACCACTAAGGTGGTGACAGAGCTCCCAGCACACAGTAGCTAGCTGGGAAAAAATGTGCTCAAAAGTGAGTGTTTCTGAACTGTTCACATCTGTTCACATACTGATAAATGGATGGAGGAAAGGGCTGTGACAGGAAAGTCCATTTAAAATATGCGTGTCTTATCAAGGAGAATTTGAGCCTGCATTCATCTGATTGCCTACATTTTGGGGTGGATGCTGCTTGACTATTCTAGATGCTCAGAAATACGACTTAGTACCAAGAATCATCATAGCAATGAAAGTCAGCAGAGCATTTCTTCAAATGATATTGGCATGGCTTATACCTCCCTGTCTAAGCCCTTAGAAGGCCTGAGTTAGGTGAATTTCCTGGGTCTGTCTTACTGCATTTGGGTAGCTTTCTTAAGGAAAAGCAACTCAATTAGAGGATACTGAGATAAATAATACATTCTCATTAGAACTACAGCATAAAAAACAAAGCTCTGCTTTGTTGAGAAACTCAGTTGTCAGAAACCACATGGAAGAGGAAGATTAATTCAGCCTTTGGAGGCTGCACTCAGATGCACAAAGGACAGAAGAAAAGTTAGTGGGACATGGTGGACTAACCCTTCTGCCTCTGTCCTACACTGAGCAGGTACCTGCAGCTGAGAGTCCTTCTAAAAAGGGGCTCCAATCAATTAAACTGATTCATCAGATTTCATACATTAATAAACCAACAGGCACATTTTCAGGGGAAAAAGAAGAGGTCAAGGCCAAGGAAAAATATCATTGGACTGGACATGAAATACTTAGCCAGCACAAAAAACAGGAGTGCACCCTCTCAGTCCTCTTTGAAAATGGAAAACCGCGTGTGCAGAAGAGTCTCTCTCTTAATCTGTTTTTAAAGTATGGAGTGTGCTGCCTTTACGTTACAGAGAGTAAATTGGGGGAAAAAAACAACTCTCTGAACTCAGGATGGGATGCTGTGGGGTCTGTGATGATCTGTAGTTCTGCTAGGAGCCAGAGACACATTCTTGGAGTGGTCACTCAGAAAACTATCTTCTGCACACCTTGAGGGATCTTCATTTTCCTAACTCACCCTGGGAAGATAAGGCAGAGGCACGAGTACATCCCATCAAAACCAGAAAGTGGATAATAAGAGAATATTTTTAGAGCATTGGTCTGGCACATAGAACTAATTTCCTACTTTAAAAAAAACACATTCAGAAGGGTCATGCATCTCTTAGCTGATCTGTGCTGCCCCAGTAAAATCCAACAGTTTGCCATTGCAGGCACTAGTTGGGATTGCTTTATTTTATTAAGTCCTTGATGGACTTTCAAGCTACTTTTCACCCAAATTTTCTTAGAAGGTTTGAAATTTGTAAAAGCATTTTCAAGAAAAACAGCTCCTACCAAGTTCTCGCTCCACAAAGGAGCGAGCACTAGAAGCAGCATTTTGCTTTAAAATTATTATCCTGGGCAAACACTGAAATCCAGGGGCAGGGAAAGTAATGCAACAACTACTGACCATTTCCATCTACTCAAAAAGAAAGGGCACAACAAGTCTTGTGTGGGTTTCTGAGTCACTTTTGTTTCTTTACATTCAAACCTGTGGATGCGTGGATGGGTGGGTGGGAGATGATGCCTTGGAAGCTACATCACTGGTTGTTGTCAGTTGAAGAGCTCAGGTTTAATGGGATATCCCCTTGGATGCCCACAGAGGACAGATAGGAAGCCATATTTTCAGATGGAACATAAAGCGATGAACTTTCAGGCAAGCCGATGATGTCGTTTCCAAAGACGGACTGACGATCAGTGAGGAACTGCTGGGCACTCTCAAGAATGACATCTTTCCCTAGGAATGCAAACGGACAACAGAAAACTCAGTTTCTGGAATGTACGTTACCAGCCTTTATGGAAGGAGAACTGAAACATGGCAAATCCAGGCTGCAGTAGGAGGTGAGGGGCCTCATTCAAGGCAAAAAGTGCTTGGAAACACTTGTTTCAAACATGGACTCACTCCAAAGCCCATTAAAATCAGTGGGAGCCTCTCTGGGTTGCCTGGCTGGGTTCTGCCTGAATACTGAGATGCCTCACAAGAGGTGAAAGAGGTATGACCAAACAGCTGGAGACATTGAGAAGTGGGCAGGAGCAGCTTCTCTTCTCCTTCACTCGAGAACTGTCTGATTTTTCTCATCTTTGAAGAAGGAGACATCTACTGATTGCCCCATTATTCCAGCATCATACCAGTGCATGGACAAGAAAGGCTTTGCAAACAGGGGATGCTCCCCTTGTGCAGTTCAGCCCCAACCTGCTGAATAATTCTCTCCAGTGTTGCTGGGCTTTAATGCCTTTGTTGCTCGTGCAAGATGCTGAGCTTGAGGTGGACACTGGAAGTCCTTGAACTATACTTCAGAACTCTGAGGTGGGATCGGCGGCTACGGCACAAGAATAAGGCCCACAGAAGCTTCTCTTTCAGGTCTAGCCCAGATGAATACACATGAAAATAATAATATATCACTATTCCAAGACCAGAAGAACACTTCTAGATTCATACCTAAGGTCAGTGACAGACTTCATCAGAGTCACTAAGGGGGGAAAAGATCAGCTGAACATTTCCCTGAGGTCTGGTAAAAAAAGTCTGGTGAAACCGAGAAAGAAGCTTTCCTCTGGCTGCTGGCAGCTGTGGGATCACCTCTGCAGCAGAAGCCAGAGCAAACACAGGACCTGTACAGCTGCTGACATGTTTAACACCTTAATTACATCCCCATTCCCAAGTCTGCAAGAGCTGCCAGTGCTCCTACCTGGGCAGGCATTGTTAAACGATGGGTTGAACACTTTTGATGACAGCTCAGTTGCATTCTTCTCCAGATCCACCGTGAGTCGCTGCATCTTGATGCAAAAATATAAACTACAATGTACAATTATACAAAGACAGGGGAGCTTGTTAGAACTAGGCCATTTCTGAAAAACAGTGCTTCAGCAATGCTGCATAAGATCCACCAGCAATGCCAGCTATCCTCCCGAACTCATCTGCACGTTGTAAAAACAGCCAACAGTGTGTGCTCGAGGGCAGATACATCTGACAGGGAGAGGGCTAATGGAGATGTTATCCTAAGAGCAGGCTGCACCATGTGCTGTGAAATTCAGTGGACTCAAGGACTGAACTACCGAACACTGCAGCCTCCTCTCAGCCTTTTCTCTCATGCAATCCATTTTAAAAGAGACTTCCCCTTGCTTCCAAGACTTGCAAATATTTTCTATCTCTTCAGAGACTCTCCTTCCTAACCCTCGGGAAATGGAATTACCTAGTAAACTCAAAATTATTAAATCAAAACCTAAAAAGGATGGTGATATCATGAAGAATGTTTAGAGACCTTTGGCACTTCATTAGAATAGACTACACTTTGCTTGCACATCTGTAGAAATGGCAGAAACACCCAAGTCTTTATCCACCTGGCTGGCAGTGAGGACTCTGAAGAACCACCTCCAGTCAAGCAGGGTAAAAAAAAAAAGTCACAAAACTCACATTGCCTTCACTTTTTATTTAACTGTCATATGCACTTTAGAAATGTCTATGTCAATTCCAAACAAGTAACACCAAACTGAATTCCTCCTAGTTTCTTCTGTGTGGGTACGTGTGAGCTTGTATTCTAATTAAGTGTGGTTTTACTGCTCCTGAAACATACAGGGATGGCTGTGTTTTATAAAGGCATAGTTTGTATAGAACTTTAGCACAAAGGCACTTTATGAATCTATGGTCTTATTAGGAAGTAACATCCACACTGAGAGGGTCTGGAGCGGCCAGCTTCAGTCAAAGACACCAGGACATCATCAACACACATCTCTAAACAAGCTCTCTGGCTGAGTGGGAAAGACAGGTCAGAAGTACAAAGTAGCACCCTCAGCCTAACCCCAGGAGATGCTTACTCACTGTGCTTTACCACACTCTCCCCTCTGGCTATAAAATAACTAAGATTTCTTCAGTTAAGTCCAAGTTCTGCCTACAGGAAATTCTGTTTCATATTTACATTCTTATTATCTCAAATACAAGTCTCTTACCGGGGACAGACTGGCTTCCATTTCAGCCAAATTCCACTCACTCATAGATAAATTGGGATTAAAGACCTGTTGGGAGAAAAATACAATTAGGGCAATGAAAGGCACACCAATCTCATGAGAAGTCTGAGCAATCTAGGAAGAGGAGCTGTTGATCTGGGGTACAGTTTTATGATTCATTCTCTGTCTTGTGGTGTGCACAGAGAGAGGAAAGTGTGTCAGTAACAGGAAAACACCTCCTAATAAGAAGTAAGAAACAGAAACCAACAGAGCCAGTGATAGAGCAGGCCACTAGAAAAGCTTTCTGTAAAGTCAAAATCAATCATAGACGCTTTGGAACTCACTTTAAATTAATAAGATTGATTTTTTAGGATTTTTCATCCCTCTTTATCCATGCAAGTTTATCACGTGCCTGCATCTGAGGCATCTCCTCAAAGGAGCATATCTTTGACAGATAGATTCTTTCACTACATACAGAGTTATTTGATTATTGGCAAAAACCTTTCATATACTAACTATGTACGAGTGAGCAAGTGAAAGAAAATTCAAATATGTGTATTTCCAGAAGAAATTAAAAAAAGCATCATTTAAAGTCTGAAATCCTGCCATTTCCTAGGAGCAGGTCAAAGAAGAGCTCCGTTTCTTTGGCAGCATGTGACAGCTGAAGTGCCACACAAGGCTACGCAAGAATAAGCAGCATGGTCCATATGTTTTACAGCCCAAAGTTGCCCGCTGGGTCCCTCCCAGCTGTTCCACACCTCTGCCTGGGCAGAGGGGCTGGCACTCACGTCCAAGAGGCTGGCAGGCTCCAGGCCGTACTGCTGGCTCCGCAGCAGCAGCTGCACCCCTTCCAAACTCCAGTCGGTGCCCTCCAATGGGTCTGAAATATCTGTTCTGAGAAAAGACAAAGAAAAACATTGCCACGAATGAGACTTGCCTAGATACATACAGACAGCAGGACTGAGCAGCCTTCCTACATGAGGTTTATGTATAAACCACATTTAGAAGAACAAGAGTCTGCTGTCAGCCTGGGTTTATGCCATTTCACTTGGATTAATCCCAGAAATATAACCCAAAAGAGCATGCAGGGGACTGGGCTGATGGTCAACAAGTGAGACTGCTCCTCTCCTGGGTGACATACATGGTTTGGGGATGGACAGTCTGTGCACATCTCCTCAAGACTAGGAAAATTAAAGCTTTCCTTAGAGAAAATCCTTCTAGAGAGGCACTTGGGATCCAGAACCAGCTACATTCCCATTATCCTGGGTACAGGATGTCTAAATTACTGTTAACTAATGGCTTTTAAAGGAGTGACTTCTACCAGCAGGCATTTACCTGAGACATTCAGCTAAAGGAGCAACTGTGAGACCCTGTTGTGTTTTACCCCCAAAAAAACTATAACAATTTCTCTTCAAATCCAGAGTCTTTAAAAAAAAAAAAAAGGATGATTTTTCTTCTAATAAAATGTTTTTAAGCAGCCAGTGGGGTTCAGAAGGAGGAATTTGGTTCTCTGTAATGTCCCAAATAAAATACAAGCCTTTCTGATAACTTGAAGGTGTTTTTGTTTTTGTTTTTTCTTTTTTTTTTTTCCTCCCAATCCTCCCCTACATTGTATGCAGGTGCCATCAAGAACACATTCTGTAGTTAACTGCCATTTCATCCACCAAGCTGCACCCATGCTTTTCTCCTGCAGGTAAGCCTGCTGTACCTGGACCTTGGGCAAATGCCCCTCACTGCAGAAAGCCTCTTCCTGCTCCTGTGACTGATGCACATGCTCTGGCAGCTCTCACTCTGCTGGGGCCTTCAAGCAAGTCATCCACAGACCCCCTATCCCTAGAAACTGTCCCCTGGGCTTCAAGGGTCCTCTAAGCAGGTGCCACGGGAACAAGATGGAGCTCACAAGGTTGCATTAGGTGACTTAAAGTCAGCCTCCCTTTCCTCCTGCTCATGGGAAGAGAGGGCCATGAAACACGCAGGGCCACAGCTCTCCCTCGCTCCCCTCACCTGTCCAGAAATGCCCTTCTGCCTCTTCTCTCGGGTGGCTGTGAGGTCGCTGGTGGGACTGCACCACAGCTCCCTTTGCCTTCCAAAACAGACTGAACCATGGCGACCGGGAGCACAGGGGGCTCGGAGCAAGCCCGGCAGCCTGGCAGTGGGACATCGGGCTCGGTGGTGGCTTTCACTCCAGGGCTCACTGGCTCTTCCTTGATCAGCATGAGGCACTTCTCCCTGCATCAGAGACAAGACTTAGCACCACACACATCTGCTCCACAAAGGCCTCACGCTACTGGGAAGGGAAATAGCATGAAGACTTGTCTCCACTTCTCATCAAACTGCCCGGTAAAGTCTTCCCATTCCACAGATGGGCAAATAAACTCTACCGGCAACCCTGTTTTCTCTTTCACAAACTCAAAGGCCTGTCATTGTTGGTGGAAAGTCTTCAAGGAGCATGGGAGCAGCAGCTATATTTTACCAAGCTTCCTCCATATACATGCACAGGGCTCTGTTGGAGGGAAGCAGGCTGTCCAGGCACAGCCATAAACAGCAGACAAACACGAGCCTGGAAGACAAACTACCAGATCAAGACTGGGCATCTGCCCACAGAAGTGCTAGAAGGGGCCAGTCCTTGTGTCCCTTTTCTGGCTGTACCAGCAGGTGGGTGGCTTGCACCAGGAAGCTGTCTGAGGACCGCATCAGGCTGTAGCACTAAAAGGATGAAGAGAGTGTGAGAGGGCAGTGATGTGCACCCCCAGAGTGCTCCCGCTGTTGTACGTCGTGCAAAAACAAGAGTGATCAGGGCCGAACACTGCCAGGAGATGCTGGAATAAGGATTCCAGCTTGCGGGTTGTAACTAAGAGCCCATAATAACTCCATCTGGCTGCTATGCCTGGGGAGTGTTCTGCAGGAAAGGGTCTTGTTACACAGAAGAGCCGTAAAGAGGCGTATCGGAAACATGCTCAGCTGGAATACTTTCAGTCATTTCATCCATCGTGGCTATAATGAATTTACCCCATTAGACTGTCTTGCAAATATGGAAAATGTACTTTCACGTCTTCATCATTCCTCAGGTGAATATTAGACTCGATACAGGTAAATGGTCACTGGGCTCGAGAGGGACCCCAGAAAAGGGGAAGTCTCCACCCTAGAGACAGGAATGGGATCAGTAAGACCTCCCCATGCTGGAGTTAGTATTGGGCTAGCAAGCTCCCTAGAGAGCCCAGTGACATGGGTGAGGATCTTGTGGCCTTGCAGGATATGGAACAGAGGCTATTAAATCTGACAGTCCCAGCCAGATGTTTTACTTGTTTGGAAGCAGAGGTTTGCCTTTTTTCAGTGGGAGAAGCACTCCACGTTACTCCTAGAAGGACATATTATATTGAAGGTTTGACCATTATAATTTTGTATGTAAAAACCTACCCTGTACCACCTACAGAAAACTTTACAGCTCCCTGTGAACCTGCACAACTGGAGCCAAAGTGACAACAGCATGCAGCTCAACAGGCACGGTGCACAGGAAGCCATGTTGAGAAAATATTTTACAACACTTACAGACTAGCTTCGCTGCAAGACAACGTATGGACATGTCCCACATATGGGATGGCATGTGACGCTACAAAGCCTTCCTGGGCATTTTTTTTTTTAGATCATCTTTTCATCTTGTGAATCCTAAACTCCCACCAGAAGCTCATGTTGATTTAGCAGGAACCACACTCCTGAACTCATGGCTCAGATTCTCTTCAAAAGCCATGCAGACACAGCACAGAACAGAGGCCACCAGGTGGCACTCAGTAATTAGCTGAAATAAGCAACTTGAAGGTTATATTAAATTTTTTCTGCTTTAGAAATGGCTGTCAGCATGCTTTTTTTTTTCTTCTCTTTTTTTTTTTTTTTTTTAACTGGAGCTCTTTATATGCTTCTAGCTAATTTTATGGCTATGGTTTCAATTATTAGGTAGATTTACAGGCAATTTCTAGGGTATAACTGCCTTGCTTCTATGCCTGAGAAACTGTTTCCATGATTCATCTGTATACTTACTTTCCACTGACATAGTTGTAGCTATTCTGCTACTAGCCCTAAATACACTGAATGTCTGCGGCAGGAAGAGATAAGCACTAAAATACCTCTACATTCAATTCTTAAGTTACTGGGACCTTTTCACAGAAAAGTTGTCAAACATCGGAAGTTGTGATGCAACCTTTCTGTTCTCATTAGCAGAAAGATGTACTGTTTGATTCTTCTTTGTTAAAGCTAAGAGAAAACTTCCTCTCTTTCTCTCAACAAACCCAACAAAAGTTGGTATCTCATTCTTTGATAAAGTCCAGATGGCCACTGTCTTGAGAATAAAATATAAAGAAACATAGAATACTTCTCAGAGAAGTGAGTGGAAGTTCTCAGCATGAAACTCATGACCTTGTTTTAAAATTTATGCTGTTATTACCCCTTCCTAATTCTGAAAATCTGACTCACATTCCAAACTGGAAAAAAAGTATTCCATTCCACCATCTCCATAGAATTTTGCACATCAGACAGAAACTGGTAGAATTACAGCCAGGAAATACTCTTCCGAAGTCACTCTTGTCCATGCCCAGTTCCCCCTGTTTTTAAACACAAACACATTTACCTGTCATTATCAGAAGGGGACTGCATATTTATTATGTTGGATGGTGATGTTTCAGTAACATCAGATATGATGGGTCCTCCAGCAATTGCAGGGCTGTTTAAGCAAGAGGCAGGTTCTGTCGATGGCTAAGAGGAAAGCAAAAATAATACAGATTTATCCTTCTGCGGTAGTAAAGAGCACTAATAAGTCAGCTGGTTCTCCACTGGCCCAACAAGGGGGAGATGCAGCTTACTGATTTGTAAGAGAACACTTTTCACCCAGCCCCATCCTCCAAAACTCCTGCCCCAAAGCTCTGGATGTCTGAAGTAGTGCCACCCCCTCGCTTGCTACAGGGCCACAGCCCACTGGAAAAAAAGCAGCCCCAGTTATCCCTGATTTCAGTGGCAATAGGCAAAGTACAAGGCCCTATCCCAGACAGGGTTTACTCACTGTGCCCTTGAGTCCTCCCTGTACGGGAACCCAAAAAGCCCTTACCTACTATACAACTTTATAATTTCCTCTGGTCTCTCCTCCAACCACACAGAGGTGCAGGTGTAAAACGAGCACTGTGACTGAAGTGTCAGCTATTGAGAGGTTTTACCATGCCTGACATTTTGCCTAGACTGCTTAGCTCTCACATTGTGCCAGCCAGGCAGCTGCAGAATACAGCAGCACGAGTGCATGCAAGCACACATCTCTCCCTGGAAATGAGGAGCTAAAGAAATAATAAATGTCACTCCGCTTTGCAAACCTCTTCTCTTCCTCACTGTCGGACTCTTGACAAACTCTTTACTCTGTAGTCCACATTATTGCCTCAAACATTTTCCCACCCCTGGCCAAAGAAATTCCACAAAGCCCAGAGGCTGGAGTAAACCTACCGACTGTATGAAATAGGGGTCATGGAGGGGGTCTGCAGACAAATGTCGGCTGAACTTGGACGCTTGCGGAGCTGACAACCCATTGTCAAGCATCAGAGGCCTGTGACAAGAAACAAGAGGTTTGTTTTCCCAGCACGTACTAACTGACTTGTCCCTGGCTGCTCATACAAGAAATATCTTTCAGCCAGGGCTTATGTCCTCCTGGGTACTCTGCTTTTCCTCAGCTGTAAGGTATGTTCTTGTTCAGGGTTACACAGAAGGAAGGGAAGCAGCACTCTTGGAGGAGGTCACCATTAAAAAGGGTATTTAACAGCCATACAGAGAAGAGAGGACCTGGGTTTTCTAGCTCTTACTTGAAAGAGGCAAGTGAAATAAAATACATAGAGCACTACTTGTTTCCCACCTAAGGAAGAAAAAGATGGCAATACCTGGACCCACAATCAAAAGTAGCTCTGGAGGATGTAGACTTGAAGCTTAGGACATGACCTTCCAGAGTCCCCTGACTCCTCTTTACACAAATGATTTTGAAACGATTTACAAGCTTAATGGATTTCCGTAAATTGCAGTGAAGAAAGCCTTTTGCCTCAGCAAAATTATGCATTTTTCCATTTTGGAGTTTTGTTCTGCAGCCTTACGTACAGGCATTCACAATACTACCATCCCACAAATCGCACTGAAGTCAAATCCTTGCTGCAGCTGCACTGGTATTCTACATACACGGAAGTAGCAAAAGATAGAATTTGGGTGTACATGAAGGTATTTTACAACAGAAGGTGCAGAAGGACTCAATTTATGACAATGTGCTATTTCCAGACCACAGGCTGCCATAAGAGAGGTTGCTGCCCCTCTCTTCACACACTGGGCAGGGAAGCAGGGCTGGCTCCACAACAGGGGCCACAGGGAAAGGGAGCAGGCAAGGACTGGGAGAAGGAAGCGTTTGCTGGCTGAAAAAAAACAACTCATGTTTTCTCCTAATTGCTAATGGCTTCAAGTTCTGGGCTGGATCCTCAGCCTGTTTAGTTGGAGGTAGCTATGCTGAAATCATTAGTGCAATACTGGAAATTTGTTCTCATTACCAGCTCCCTTGCTCTCAGGTCGTCTTTGGCACAAGTGCATCTTGGTATTTAGCGCTGCATAAAAGGAACCCATGCCACCTAATAACACGAGTAGCAAAACAGCGGGAGGCACAAAGCAGAGCAGAACCTAAACTCGATACACATAGGCTTTTCAGAAATGATGGACAGGCTCCCTTCCTAGCTCCCTTCATCCTACAGACACTTGAACTAGGTATGTTGGAAGAAATTATGGGTTTGCTCAGACTGCAATTAGATCCCACAGCAAAGGGCATTCTACAGCAGGACTCAGTGCTGGTTAACAGCTTAACAGCCTGTACAGACAGACTACAGGCTCCTTCATCAAATCCTGTGTTTCCTTTATAATCCTGACACGAAGTTTCAGCCAACAATGAGGACACTGACTTAAAGAAAATCAACCTCCTTGAGCAGCCATTATTGGGACATCTCCTCTGAGGCATGGAGAAGTTTCTGACTTGCCAAAGGCCACAAAGTAATAAAGGTGGAACTGGAGGCAGGTCCCTGTAGGTTACGTGCCACCAAGCCTGTGTCAGATACAGACCTCGTTCAGTGACTGTGGGTCAAATGAAAGGTGCCTGTGGTCTGGCTGGGCCCAGCCCTGCTCCCGATGATGACAAGTGGCAAAACTGGTGCCCGTAGAACCAGCACTGGGGTCCTGCCCTTTCTTCTCCCACTAGTGAGTGCTCCCATCTCCCATCTCGCACTGTGTTCCCCAAATAAAGTTCATGAGCTGACACGGTGCTTCTCTAAAGACCACTGAATGGGGCATGTCAGCAGGTCTGACTCGGCAGTTCAGCCCATTCATTCCCCATCACCATGGAGCCCTGGTCCGGTGACCGCCTGCCTGGCCGAGCTGAGCTTGTGCTTTTAGCGAGGGGGCAGCATTATGCACCCGTGAGCGTGTGCGCACCACACAAGGGTACTTACAGCTTCCTCTTTATCCCAGTGCTGCTAGGGTTTGATTGGAGCTGGCCAAACAGAAACTGAATCAGCTGTCAGGAGAGATCGCAATCCGGTGTTAATCAGCAGAGTGATTCAGCACTCCTCGCTCTCATCTCACACATTCCTCCCTCCTGACACCACCCCAAAGCTGGGAGCGGCCATGAAATATGGGAGCCAAATTGCATGAGGCACCGGAGCCTGAAACAGGACTCTCGAACGAACACAGCCTGCTGTGTGTGAGGGCTGCTACATACACATGCTCAGCGCTTGCTCTCTCCACTCCTATGCATGCAGAACTCAACAAGCCCTATCCAACCTGGGAACATGCCTGTGAAGTACACAACCAAACGTTCCTAGGCCTGGATTTAGACTTGGCCTCCGTAAAAGTCTTCAGAGCCTTTTCTAAGAGGCTCTGTAAAATCTAACAAAGACTTTGCAAGTGAAAAAGGAAACCTCCTAGGGGAGAGCCTGGATGGAGGTCTCAGCTCTTTTGGTTGAGTTTTTCAGCTCTGTGAAGTTCAGTGTTGATAAAACCAGACAACAAACATGATGCAGGATGGCTTTGGAGAGGAATCACTTAGCAACATATTCCCAGGTCAGCTTGAACTAATGCTCTGCTTTGACCTCCTAACAAAGAGAGCATTATTATTATATACCACAGCTGTCTCTTACTCATTGCTAAATGTAACAAAATAAGGTTGCATAAATGCCTCTACAATGAGTGGTGTGGCTGGTCCAGCCTCAGAGCTGGAGGAAGGTTTGATGGCCTCATGCATTTCTATCCAGTCCTATGACTGTGATGCCACGTGAGGGTCAAAACGTGGCTCTCAGAGGGACTGGGAAATGTGACATGCTCAGTCACATCAGCGCCATCTGGGAATCACTGGAGAGGCCTCTTCCATACAGGTTGTGCTAGAGTTTAAGGGAGATGGCTCCCTTAAAATGTCACAGTTGTGGAGGTTCCCTCTGGGGAAACAGCTACCCAGTTCTGCTCCCTGCAGCTTCAGTGCTGGCAGCATGGGGAGGCTCCTCTGTTGTACGAAAGAAAAGGAAAGGTTTGGGAAGCCCTAAGGCACTGGGACCACCGAAAGAAGGGTGGTATCATACAGGGCAATCAGTGAAAGCCGTGCTGTCTTGCTCAGGACTTGGACAGAAAAGTGATTTCTAACATCACAGCATGGACTGACAGGGAAACGAAAATCTTTTGCTTTAGGGTATAATTTATGCTTTGTTAATGACAATTGCCCATGGGACATGTAGGAGCATCATGCAATTAGAAACAAAGGGAAAATACATACACTGTGGTATAAGAATGTGGAGGAGATTATGGGACAAGAAAAATCAGAGGACGACATACATTGTGCAGTACAAGTGAGTTTTGAGTTTATATGATCATTACCTTGTTGATCACTTTCTGTTGCTGTGAGTGGTTCTGCCGGAGAGAAACAACTTCCCGCCAAAGAACTTCATTTTGCCTGAAAGTGAAACAGAAATTTTCTGTGAACACAGAAACATCCCAACAGCCCATGGTACTGCCATGATGCACAGTAGACCCAACTCAGCAAAGTTTGTCTCACTTTGGGACCGTTGCAGTGCTTGGCACTTTCCAGATGTCCCAGCCAGGGTCACATGATTACTTTCCTTGTTTTTCCTCGATTTCAGAACTACAGACCAAAGCTTCGAGGAGAAACATATTAAGAGAAGCCACCATATACAGAGGAGAGTAATGGGAGGACACGTGTGTTTGGTTTTGGTGGAACGTTTGGGCCAAACTCAGAATTTCAGCGGGGTCAGATTTGTGGTTTTGAATGATTCAGATCACCAAGACTGTTCTTCCTGCTGGAGCAAAGAAAGCCCAGCCTCTCTACTACTGCCCCCAAAGACCAAGAGATCCTGTATATACAGATCCCGTGTACTCTGCCTCCCCAAACCTCATACATGTAGAGGTACAAAGGCATGTTTGGGAGTGACTGGAGTAGCCAGAGGGATGCTTCTGCATCTGAGAGCCTTGAACTAGAAGGACTGTAATGACCTTATTAGTGGGAGTCACTGATCTCATCCAGTGCATTTTATGACCAGCTTGCAACTGCATAGAGCATATTTAGGCCTAGGTTTCTGTCTGCAAATGCAGCACACAGGGGAGTTATGGGCTGCCTTGAACATTCAGCCCCAGGAAGTGGGATGGGGGAGACGCAGAGTTTATTTGCTTTGCTGCCTCCAAATCTGGATCCCAGCCAAGTCCGTGCTGCGAAAGGTTTTGCCAGTGAATTTATTTCAAGAGCGTATGGATGTACCAAAACTGACAGGCCAGCAAAACCTACCATATAGGTGCAATTTATAAACCCTGTTGCTACATATCCTTTAGGTGGCAATAGTCTTTTTCTTGCCACTGTACCTGGATTTCATGGTGTGATTACACACATATGCTAACTGTGGGAGGCATTAAAAATTGAGGAAGCATTAAAATATTTAGCTATTGCACTTAAGGTGCTGGACTGCAATGAAGTTTTGCAGTATCTGATGTTCTCTCAAGGCCTAGGATGCCAGGTTCATCTAATGATGTACGAATCCCAGCTTTCATTATCAAAAGTAGCTTCTGAGTCCTGTTGTTTAAAAAACACTTGAAAAAAATCTAAGTGCTTTATAAGGATTAAAAGTCTGCAGGCAAATAAAAACCTCTCCAAATGTATGATTTATAAAACCATATCCATTTGCTAAATTCCTAGTGGCCATGTGTGACTCAGAAAATGCCAGTCTCAGACAGCTGGAGGGTCAGGTGACCACACGCAAGAAGTACTGCATATGCATTTCTTGCTCTTACACAACAATTTTGGCCTTGTCAGAAGACACAGTCTTCAGAGAGAGGAGTCCAATGATCTAAACACTACAGCCGCTCTGATGTTCTTATATTCTTTAGGCCAGGCATATATTTTGGATGTGGAGGATGACAGAGAGAGATTTCTGATTTTTAAATAGTTGGATAGGGTACCACTGCATATCTGCCAAGGACTCTCCTAGGGTTGAGAGAGTTACATAACTTTTTTTACCATCCTTTCTATCTGGAGGAAACACAGTTATCTGAGTTAAGTCCCCAGGATATACACATACTTCCTGTATGGCCTCTTCAGTGCTTACCTCATCTGTAAAGGGAAAATATGGATGAAGAGAATATGTCTACCTTTCATAGAATACATAGAGGCTGAGGAATAATTTCTGTTCTGAAGCTCGTTGGGAACTCTATACAGAAATCCTCCATGTTATCATGTCAACAGATCTAGTCCCTATGACTAAAACGAAGGTCAGCTGTTTACATACATCAGGCCCTAGCACAATGGTCTTAAGGTATATTCCTGCATCAGCATTTACTCTGTACATGCTTACTGCTAAGAGGATACATAAATAAAAAAACCTCATGTTTTCAAAGTTAGGATGAAGATATTTAAGCAGAGGTGATTCTTAATCAAAGACTGAGCTGACTCAGTATATGCTCCCTGGGAGGGAGGTGTGTAAGGCTCCTCCTTTCAAGCATTCCCCAAGACCAACATCTCTCGAGAAGCAAATGCCCGTAAAGAAGCAGCCTGAGTAGGATTCAACTCACTGCTTCATGTCCTGCACTTGACACTCCATGTTCTCCTGCTGACTTCTCAGTATCTGTACCTCATATAGCAACCTGCTGAGGTCCTCCTGGCGCATCTTGGTCTCCTCGTTTTTCACTACTGACACCTGAGGAAGAAAAAGTCAAAAGTGGATTTTACCTGCACAAGAAGGGCTGTGGACAAAGTCATTGCTGTGGCTCAGGTGCAGGACTTCTACCAGCCAGACTCTGATGTGCTGAAATACTGGGACAGGCAACACGTTCACAGGAGTCTGGGTATTACTGCAAGGGCCAATGGGATAAAATACAGCAAAGCGCAGGAAAAATGCTTTCATACAGAAGGTCTGTTGGCAGCAGGATATTCTCCACTAGGGATGTATTTCAAATCAACTCAGAAAAAAAGGTATTTTGAGGAACAGGGAAGAACTGAACTAGGTCATTTGATTAATTCTTTCCACTTCAACTATCAAGACCCTGAATTCAATCTCCTGCTTTACAGGAATAAACCCGAGGAACGGTTTCAAATTGATATATTACACTTGGATTTCCAGAATGCTTTTGTTGAAGTTCCTTTCTGAAGTCAATATGCTAATTCAGTAAGAGTACAGCCCTTTTGGGGGTGTTAATAACAGGTTAAAAGATAGTAAACAGATGGCAGGAGTAGGTTACTGCTTCTAAAACAATAGGAGATGAGTGTTGGGAGACCCAGGAGATCTGTTTTACTTATCTAGAAAAGAGGATAATGACTCAAAACTAGAGACTGATGCAAAGCAAGCCTGTCTGTGCAGCACTATATGAAGATCTCGTGACAAAGAGCAATGGAGAAAAAAAAAAAACTGATGAAAATCAAGCCTAGGTTAGAAACCAGATCACAAGGTGATCTTGTAGTTATGCTGAGCGGTCTACAGCGTGCCAGCCTGTGGTCCAAAATCAAACAAGCATTTTCAGAATTATCAAGAGAGGAAAGCAGTTGTGGTAGAAATCCATGTAATGACCACGTCTCAATTATAGGGTGCTGTTCTGGTCAATCTACCCTCCCCCCGCCCAAAATGGATGCAGGATGGTTAGGTGCAGGGTGGAGAACCATAGTGACAGGCACAGAAAGGCTCCTGCTTTGGAGAAACAAGGCATTTTCTGCTCGAGACATTTGAGGGATAGGACGCAAGTATTCACTACTTCTCTCCTAGCAGAAGGCCGAAGGGAAAACAATTTAAAAGAAGAGACAGCAGGCTTAAAATGAACCAAGGGAGCTAAATCTCCACAAAAAGTATTAGTTAAGTTTTGGGGCATAATGTTAAGGGATGTTTTGATGTCCCAAATGTTTGGCTGTTGCAAAAAGCACCACAAAGCCCTTCTGGAACCTTCTGGAAAGGGGGGGCTGCTGCTACCTCAGCCTTCCCGCCTCAAGCCTTCCCGCCTCAGCCGCCTCGCTTCAGCTTTCCCGCCTCAGCCCCCAGTGCACCACACCTGAGCGGCTCACCGGGGGTCCCACCCTGCATGTCCCTCTACCCGGCGTCCCCTCACCTTCCTCTTGATGTGCTCCAGGAGGTGCTCGTGGCCCTGCAGGAAGCAGAGGTGCTGGAACTCGGTGTCGTCCCGCTCAGGCTTGACAAGACCCCCTTGCTCAATGTTCACCACCTTCCTGAAGCCATCTGTGTGGAGAGGGCGTGGGTGAAGGGCCAACAGACCCAGGCCCTCCTCCTCGCCTCCTGCCCCACCAAAAGTGACGGAAATCTACTTCGGATACTTCTCCAAAGTCCTAGAAGGCTTTCTACACCACACCTGGTGTAAAACTGACCTCATATTTACAACAGTGCTATTGTATGCTTAAATAGCAAAGGGAAAACTTTACCAAGGAACTTAGTGAATTAGTCATCAAAAGAAAATTGTACTTCCAAAAACTATCAAAAAAGAACCACATTTATACGAACATGGTCTAGATGTGGCTGACAGCTACACCTAACCTCCACTAAGGGGTGAAAATGCCTCATTAGCAAGGTTTGCAGGGAGAAATACTGTCTGTTCTTAGTGCAGCAATAGGGCTAGGTAAATGGGTAAGCTCTGGGTGCGTTACACCCAACTTCACTTTCTGAAGGAGGTTTCATAGCATCAGCCTGCTAGAAAAAGTCCCATACAGCATAAAATGGTAAAGAAATAATAATGGGTGATCAAATTGATGGAAAGGAAGCAGAAAATCCAGTAGCTGAAATTGCTTAGCCATAACTTATGACTGAATCTAACAGAAATGTCATGGTAGAATCTAAGAACAATACAAGGACATAGCTCCCCTGGGATCTAAGTGGAAAGTCCTCTTTGGCAAAATCAATAATGCCACAGTAACATGCATACGTGAGCTCTCAGTGTTTCTACCTACAATTCTCTTTCATGCTTCCTGTCCCACCCCTGCTTTCTATCACTCTCCCTGTGTCTTGTGGGACTCATGTGGCCTAGGAACTGGATGTTGAACTTACACATGTTCAGCTGCCGGACAAAACTGGCCATGTTGTTGTGTTTGAAATACTTGGGCAGCACCTCTTTGGCAAACCGTCCTTGGTCGAACACATGGAAGCTGGTGCCGTTCTGTAAAGGCAATAAGGATGGAGGCAAAGTCAGAAGAACACCCTGACCATAGGAGGAGACCAGGAGGAGGTGGTTCCCCTGAGTCCTACAGCAGGACTAGTCATGCTCTGAATTGTCACCTTGAAGATGAATGACAACAACTTTCAGTGAATGATGTGCTCCTTTCAGTTCTGCTACAGCCAGTCCTCTATGACTGCATTTTTGATCCTTTTTGAATGAGCTTTGCCACTGCTTAGTTCAGAACCTTGGATATGAGAAAGAAACTACAGACTTTTACATCCAAAATGCTTATAGTTCATGATTGCTGCCCCTTCTTGTGTGGACCTCACAGAAAGACTCTGGTGTCTGAAGAACGTCCTGGAAAGTGGAAATTACCCTTGCAATCCCTCAATCTGCTTGCATAGGTCCAACCCATCTGCTTCAGAGCACAGCAGTCCTCAAGGGAGCGCTGCCCAGAGACATGGCACAAGAAACACAGCAAGGCAAGAAAGCAAATCATCCTTGGAGATACTGCACTGATGCAGAAGCTCTACACACCCTCTCTCGGTTATTTTTGAAAGCATACAGACACAAGGGCAACCACAAACTTGGCTGAATACGGCATACAAGTTTTAACAGTTGTGCTTTACAGTTCAAGCTAGCAACATGCATTTTAACTTGATGAAAGATCCGTTTAGGAGGTTGCATCACCAGGAGTCGTGATTGCAAAACAGTGCAAACCAGACTGGGATCACTGACAGAGGCAGGCACGCTGCAGCTCATGTGCTTTCCCTGCCTGCCTGTGAGACACATTTTGCAAACACAAATCCACGTGACCTTTTCAAGGGACAGAAGAATTGGCCATTATCTGTAATTGACACTGAGAAACAACCTTTTCTAAATCCCTGACCTCAACAGCATCAGTGTCTCCAGGATATGGGGACAGGGGGACTACCTTAAATCCCATCTCTGCTCTGGATGGATGGGGGCAGCCAGGGTTTTGGAGGAATCGTGATATCAAACATGGAGTTTGGGGTCCACATGACATTTTTGTAAACTTGCAGAGAACCATATCTTCTAGGGGCTTACATGGGCTTTGCTTGTGTAGAGAGGAAGCGCTGCTAAGAGCTGCCTGGGGAACCATCCAGATGTGCAGCCTAAGCCCAACACAGCTTTATGGAAGGATGGGCAAGATGCAGAGACCTATGCCAGGGCAAAGGCAACTGCAGATATTTGAGCTGGACTTACCAACTCACCTGCAGCTGAGTTTCAAGGGACAGCTAGCTAAAGATGCCAGGGTCTGCGTGGTGTTGGCAGAGCCCAGCACAGCCACTGTCATCCTCCTGCTGTGTTCAGTGTCATTACCAGCAGCCGAGTGATGCATCAGCTCGGGAGTTATTTCACATTGGACCGGTTTTTGATGGAGGAGGACAGCGTTTTGCAAGAGCGAGCACTGGGGCTCTGCACGTAGCAGCATACCAGCAGGGTGTGGGTCCCACCACACACCCATCACAGTGCCTGTAGCTGCATGGGTGCTCTCCGGGCTGCCTGGAAGTTTCTGAAACAGGGAGTGTAATCAGGACCACAAGAAAGCTCAGAGGCTAAAGAGGGACTGGTGTGTGCCTGTAGTCACTGGAGAACAGCCAGCTTGCAAACCCTGCTGTCCTACTCATTGCCACTGCATTTCCATTGCCATACGGTGCCAGTTCCTGCTGTGCTCTGGCTCTTTTGTCTGCTCTAGCAACCAACCCTGCACGCGCGCAAACACAGCTCCGCTGCAGCTGTGCTTCTTGCTCCTTGCTCACTGCCGCAGACACCGAACATGACTTTGCCTCGACAGTGCCCTCTGACCATCACCGGACTCTTTCCTATTGATCCCCACCCCATGCAGCAGAAGCAAAGGCTGCTCAAGTGCTTAAGAGATTCAGTAATAGTCTGCATGCTACAATTATCCTCCCAAGCTGTGCCTGCAGTGCTTGCATGGCACCAGGGACCAGGGCTTCCCAGCACTGCAAAAACTGCCCTGGGACAGAGCTGCTTTCCCCTGCTTCCCTTCTGCTCCTGCCCACTCCCACCAGGGACGCAGCTGTGTGTCTCAGGCTGGGCACGCTGATGTAAAATGAGAGTGTTCACCTGAGGGTTTCATGTACCTGATTGTCTCCTTAGGGCCTTTCTTAACAGGTCATTCCTTTGAACTCAGGTTTGCAATGTCCTCAGCAGCTGGCATACCCAAAAGGGATACTACAGACAAAGAGACTTTGGAGATAAAGACTTTGGAGATTTTGGTTCACCGACAAACCGTGTGTGTGCCAGCGTGTTCCCATACAGCAGCCGTGCCTTGGTAGCCTCACATCATAAGAGCACAAGCTGGGAGACGCTTCAGTCTTCTCTGCCCAAGGCAAAATTGACTCTACAGCATGTCAGCCTTGGCAGATGCTTGTCTTAACTGCTTTTGGCAGACCTACAGGACAGGGACCCTGTGCCCTATCCAGGCAAACTACTCCAGGCATTTCCTAGGAGTTTTTCCTAACTGAATCTTCCATTTCAAAAATTCATGTCATTACTTCTTTTCCAATCTCCCATGGACACGGACAGCAGACTTTTCCTTTCAACCTTAAAACAGCCTTTAGTGTATATACAAAGCACGACCACGTTTTCTCTCCATCTCTGCTCCTTCAGGCTGTAGAACCATGGTTTATTCAATTGCTCCTTATAGGTCCTATTTACTAAGAGCTGATTACATCCAGAAATTTCAGGCATGCACACAATTCCTCGGCTCCAAGAACACTGATGGGTAGAAGAGAAGGATGCAACATGGGAATCTTAGAATCTAAAAGCTTTACCCAAGAAGGTAGCTATAAGCCTACGTAAGGCTGCAGGAAAGCAGAGCATAGTGTGGGAGGTCAAAAATAACAGCCAACCTAACAGCAGCATCTGGAATACTGCCAGTGTAACAGAGAAGGGACTATTCATACATGTTAGATAATCTTTGCTAGTTTGAAAGTCCTTATTTAAAACACATGATACCAAAACTTAGTGGTTCTGAGAGGTATGGCCATGTAATACCAACTTCGGAAAGCAACCATTCTCTTGGATAAAAATGCAGCTTAAATTCCATCTCAAGTCTTGATTGAAAACTGTATTGGACAAAATCACATGGCTAAAAGAGTGCTTTAGACTTTTTTTTCTCCCTTTAAATCTGCTTTTGTTACAGATTCTTACTTTTGGAGAACACGTTTATGCACACAACTTATCTGACAATTCCCTGCTGAAGACAAATCACGAAATTATTTGCAACAAGTCTTACTCAGGTCAAAAACACAATGTGGTTTCAAAATGCTATACTAGGAGGACAGATAAGTCATTTTTATTCTCCAATTGCACTTACTATATTAAAGCCTCAGTGCAAATAAGAAACCAAAACAAAGCAATCTATCACTTAGGAGCTGTACAGACAAAACATAACACACATCACCACAACCACCACACAGAGTAGTTGAAAAGTTGAGTAAAGCCCTTTGAAAATGCTAAATAATTCAAGGTGCCAATCTGAGATCTGGTTAAACCATAGGTTTCAGCCTGCGGTCTGAAGGCTGGTTGTGGCAGTCTGCTGCCTACTACACCAAGGCATTTATGAAAGGCTGCTAAGAAACACTTCTGAAGTAACACAAACATCAGTGGAATTCTTTAAGGGCTTTGCATCTTTTCTAGAAAACTTTAGGGAACTGCAGGTTGAAGCGAGGTGAAAAACTTTTCTCTCTTAAAGTGTCTGGATTTTTAGAGGGTTCAATTTTAGACACCTTTTAAGGCACTTAAAGGGACAACCGGTATTCGCTGCACTTACCGTACTCCAGCAGATGAGATGGTTCGTTTCAGGATCTTCCACCAGCGTCCAGAGCTTGGTTAGGAAGGCTGGCACATTGCTGGAGTATCCATCCATCACCAGAGAGCTGGGTGAATCCTGCATAGTTTTGCAGTGTCCCAGCTATACTAACCCCATCGCTGTCGGCGTGCCTGCCTCCCTGCACGCGTGCGTGTCCGACAGAGAATGAACCACTGAATTTTATCCCAGGCCAGTGGAAAGTAGGCTCCCAGGGAGTCACATCAGCAGTGCTGCTCCCACTCTTAAAAACTCAGCACAATGCGGTGGCATCACCAGCCCCAGAGAACAATACACAGAATGAAAATGCACTGCAGCCGATCTCACAGAGCTGTGAATAAATACGCAGCGTCATGCAGAGGGAACACGTGCCGCGCACCTTACGCTGGGAGGTTAGCAAGTCACCGGAGCAAATCTACCTGCTGAGAGCCTGCGGGATGCCCCGGCGCAGCAGTGTCAGGTTTGTCAAAGCACTTGAATTGATTTTTTGGAATTTCTTGCCCCAGAAGCTGGCCAGCACAGATGAACAAGGCCTGGCCAGACCTCAGGGCTGCACATCTTTGGCAAGGTTTTGAAAAGTCAAAACTGTAAGTTGGCTTGGCTACAGATCTCATGTTATTTGCCAGGGGAAACAGTTTGGCTCTTGGGTTAGAAGAGAGGCTGATGAGAACAGCTACTGATATAATCTACAAGGCAATATGCTTTTTTATTATTATTATTATTATTTTAAATCCTTTAGATAGGTCTAAATAGGTACTTGCAATGTAGCTTTATGTCAAGATTATTTCAACACAGAAACTGCTCTTCAAATAACAATTCAGCAAAATCTTTGGCACAACAGGCAAACACACATCCTAATTCAGATGCAAGATACCTTTGCCATTTGCTGTTGAGTGTAAGGTGATATGAAAAACTGTAAATGCTCTTGCTTCTCCTAAGACACATTAACAATGCAATGAAAGCAAAGGTCTCTGCAAAAGGCATTCAAATTACAACCTGGAAATCTGCATTCCTGAGAAACAGAGAGAAATGATGGAAAAGGATATTTGCAGGCGACATGCCTTTTATTACTACCTTGTCAGTGTTTTTCCTTAAGTGCTTTTTCTCCTGCTTGCATCTTCTAACATAATTCAGCTCCTGTTTAGACCCTTCCAAACTGGAAGTTACCTGACATCTGGATACTGGGTGAGCTCACCATCAGAGAAATGCCAGAAGAGGAATTACCAAGGTTAGAGTGGATTTTCCATCAGATGACCACTGTTCATTGCTATAGCCCACTGAATCCACGTGGCTAACTACCCCACTGGACACACAACGGCTGCATTGAAGCTGTCACTTCCTTAACTGTCTATCTAAGTAGTTGCTGGGCACCTGACAAAATGTGCTTGACTTTGAGGTTCTCTTAAAACATAAAATCAAAACTAAATTTCACTGAGGTCCTCCATAAAACTCCACGAAGGATTAATTTGGCATTCCTGCTACTGTTAAATAAAGAAGCAGAGAAGAAAAAAGACTTGTCCTCCATATTCCAATAAAGAAAAATTTTAAATAGGCAACGCTATTTCTCCGTATAACCCCTTATCTATCACATTTGAGTACAAATGCTCAGTCTGGTGAACAGGTGTGCATCACATCGAATAGTCAATGCTAGTGAAACAGCACGGTCTCAGCAAGCAGCAGAGGACATTTTACAGCGCTTTCCTGATAGCCCTAAAGCTTCTTTCACTGTACTCCTGCAGATCCCCCCGATTTCCCCAGGAAGGCAGGAGGAGCCGGTCACTGAACTGTCACCGGTTTCCAGGGGTGCCGCTCCTTGGTGATCTTGAGAGTGTATTGCTTCAGGCTGGGGCAGTGTGTGAGGAAAGCTTCTACCACCTCCTGGCTGACCACGCAGTAGCAGTGGATCTCCAACAGATTTCGGCACTGTCTAGCCAGGTCTATTAGTGAGGAATTTAAGTCCTCCGAGGACGTGGTTTGTAGTGTCAGCTTCTTTAAAGTACTGCTGTAGCTCTGGGTGACGAACTGAATCTGATTTACCATGTAATTATAGGTGTTAAGTTGCAGCGTGCTCACAGGTATATTCAGCTTTAGGATCCGCGGTATTTTGCAGGCAGGGACCGTATGATCAAATTCTAGGTCTACACGGAGTTGAGGATGCTTTTGACTTACAGCAGCCCAGAGCTCTTCTGAGATGACTGGTATATATTTGTCCAGGCGCTCGCAGAAAATGTCTAAATGGGTGAAAGCTGCTCTTTCTGGCTTGAGCAGTTCCAGAAATACATCATCAGACAAGCTGGCATAGTAAACCCCCAAGGCTGAGAGTTTGGGACATGCTCTGAGAACCTTCCTAATGGTGTCTGGTGCCACATTGCATACCAGGGTGCAGTTGTTGATGAACAAACTGTGCAAGTTCGGGTTGGTGGTAGCTATGAGTTCAACAAGCTCATCATCGAGAGTAAAGGGCATTTTTCGAAAATCAATATGCTGAAGATCTATCTGGTTTTTACTGTCACATATATTCCGTATGCTCCGTAGGATGTCCTGGCCAGAGTAGAAATAGGGGTTCTCCCCATGGCACACAATGCACAGCTGCTGCAGCTTGTGGTTCTGTTTTGCCAGCACATCTAAGATGCGTGTCACATTCTGCCGGTTGACCTCTTTGGACTGGTCAAACACAATCTTCAAGTGTTTGATCTGGCTGAGGAACTGGCGGAGGCTCTGCAGCATACCTTCCTCATCCTCTGAATCACAGCTGGAAGGGTAAAACAAACTGTTAGTCACTGTGGAAGCTGAACTGAGCAAACACAGAGCAGATTCTCTCCTTCACTATTGTTTTGGCAGGTATCAGTAGATCCCCCAGACGTTTCTTCTCATTTGATGTCTGGCAAGTCACTGTAAGGCCAAACACTGAAGAAGGAGGGAGGAGGTGAGAGGAGTCAGTCTCCAGAAAGACCCATCAGAGAAGTAAGTGTCACGATGAGGATGACTATTCGATAACTTTGTCTCCTGACATTTTCAAATAGCAACTTAAAGGAACTTACTTGAGAATGTAATACTTCCCGTAACACCTAAACCATCAGCAGCAGTTAATAAAAACAAACAAACAAAAAAACAGCATAACACAATTTTCTCTGTCGTGAGAAGGAGGTGCTAGTCATGAAATATAATATCACATACACAGGTCACAATTAATGTCAGTAATGTCACCGTATAGGGGTGTAAATATTCAGCTTGCGCTGATACATAATGATCTTGTTACGCCTGCAGAAATGCTCAGACTTTAGAAACCCACTCCTCTTACCTGATTTCCGTGAAATGCCAAACAGAGCTGGAAGAAACTGCTCTAGCCCACTGTTTGCACACCTGGAAGACTGTGTATCTATCTCGAAGAGAAAGGTAATAGAAAATTTGGATGAGGATTTCTTCCGGGATGTAGTTCCACAGTTCTGGGACTGGAGCAAGCATTTTGCTGATTCAGTCAGGTATAAAAATTGGAGAAATTTCCAAAACTGCAATTAATTTCCAAGCATCCCTGTTCAAAAAAAGACACACATTAGGATTTATTACCAAGTCAAACCAATGCGACTGGACCACAGAGGAGGTCAATGCTTTTTCAAAGTTGAAACTTCATTAAATTTTGAAATTCAACACAAAAATAGGGAAAATCCACTGGTCAATTGTTTTGCACATTTTTTTCAACCAAGCCTAGGAAGCTGGTAATACTTTTCAAGAATTAAAGATGTCAGATCGAAGCTTTGGAAAAAAAAAGTCTTTTTTTTCCTGCAGCAAGGTTTTGCTACTCTAAGTAATAAAAATGCAAGGGAATTTTCTAGTACTGTTGCACCGGTATTCAAAAAGCTGAGACAGATTTCTCAAACTGTGGAAAAAAAAAAAACTCTTTGCAAGCAGAAGCTCTGCACAGAAAACAGCCCCACACATCCATTTTTTACTGATTGCAAAACAAAAGGCTTACAGCAGAAACCGGTAGCTTAATTACGGTGGCCCTTGCCGTTAATAAGACACAGCAGTTTGACAGAAATGTTTTATTACTGTTAATCCACTTCTTATAAATTGCTTTTACACAAGTCTGACTTAGAAATGAAAAGCCTATTTTGATTAACCTTGCATGTGAGCTACAAGGAACAAACACCTGGGACGAAGGCTGAGGTTGATAGCAACAGAACATTACGGAATTTTTTCATCCATCTTCTAGATTTCTGCTCAAATAAAACCACCAATATGACACAGTTTTTCAATCCCTTCATAAGGAAGCAAGGGATTTTTAAATGACAGAGCTTTACAGTCTGCAAGCACTCCCCTTCCTAGGCTAGCAGTGGAGAAGGGGCCAGGTCTCACAACCTCTCTATGAATTTTGGGCATGCCCACTTGCTTTTGAAGCCCCAGGTCCTGGAGTCACAGAGTTATCTCAGCATTGCAGTTTTCGTTTAACTGAAAACCTACACTTCTGGAGATACCTGAGGTAGGGCATGAGTTGAAAAATGTGAAGCAAGTACAGAACAGCGATGCAAAAAACAATGCAGAAACAGAACTACACATTTTTCTAGAATTCACTGCTTTGAAGTGTGACTCATTATTTTGAGTGTGCAACAGCAGCAGCATAGCAGCTATTTTATCTTATCTACCATCATATCAGTGACAATCCCCTTTCCACCCACCACTGAGCTAAAGCGGCCAAGTAACAGTCCTGCTTCCTTCCTGGGAACTTGCTGTCTTCTGTCATTTTTTCTGACAATCTCCTGACAGCTCGGACCCTGCTTTTAGCTGCTTTTAATACCTCTAATAGACATTTGCCAAAATGCTAAACCACTCTTTACCTAACACGACATCTCACATGTTCAGCTCCTTGCATTTTCATTATGATATTTTTCCTTAAATCCCAAGTCCTTGGAGTCATGTGAAAGGACTGTGAACCTCTTAGAAAGTACAAAAGCATTTCTAGCTATGGCAATTACTTGGAAAAGCTTAAAAACATGGCCTGAGAGCAGGAAGGCAGACAGAAAGTAAAAATAATTACTGTTATTTTAAGTAATCGCATAGCTTTGAGCATGGTTCACAGTCTGTGGACGCGGTGGGTTGGCTTGGGTCCACCTTGGGCGTCTGCCCTGGAGAGGACAGCGGGATTTGGGCCGGCTCATGTGAGCCATCGAGGTATCAGCCACGTGATGGCGCGGCACTGCCCACTGCCGCGTCGAGCTTCGTCAGCTCTCAGCACGCAGGGCCCAACCAAGGCAGCTGTGGGCTGGCTGGCAGCGAGCGGCCGTGGCCTGAACGGGAACGGGCAAGCACGGGGAAGCCCCCAGCAGCCTCCCCTGCGGCCCCGCAGCGAGCACAAGCGGGAAGCAGCCGTACCTCTCTGAGCAGAGCCCGTCCTCCTCCGCGCTCCCTGAGCCTGCGCCCCAGAGGGAGGAGCGGAGGAGGAGATGCCGAAAATAACAGCCAAGAGGCGGCTTCCCTGCCCACGGGGTGGGAGCCAGGATGCTGCGACACGCTTTATGGGAACGCACGGATTAAAAGCCCTGCCTGCCTCCTACTTCAGCACCAATCCTCCTCCCACAGTTTAAAGTGCACTGCCCCTCAGGGCCCCAGCACTGAGTCTTCCCGCCGGGAGCCCCTGTCCTCCCCCAGCCTCGCCTTCCCCTTCGAATCCCGACACCCAAATCTTGTGCTGCCCGAGCCTCGGCCTCTCCCCTCACCGAGAGCTTCACTTCCCAGATGGGGAACCACGGGGTGAAACTTGGAGTGCTTATCAAGCACTTTGATTTCACCACACGGGATGCTCACGCAGCATCACTCAGCGCTCAGCAAGTGCTAGCGGAAGAGAAACTCAATATCAGCCACCCTTTCCCGTTTTACTCCCTTAGTACACAGCCCACAGATTAGCTTCAAAGAGAAAATGTTTATGGGATGCAAATGTTTACGGTGGGGGTTGTCCCCACCCGGCCCCAGGAGCTGACTCCTTCAGGCTGGTCTTTTGTAGGGGAAGCTTGGGACGCCTGGGGTCAGCCCCTGCTGCCCTTTAATCCCATGAACCCTTAGGTACCTGTACTCACGAGTTGTCTCAAGCTGTCAGCTGCCAAATGCCTGGCTTCCAGAAGCCCTGGGCACCTGCTGGCCCTGAAGGGGGCTGTGGGTGCTGCCCGCTCCCCAGGGCCTGACCCTGCAGACCTGAGCACCCAGGACAGCCCACCTGCATTAACCCCTTCTGGGATCTATTTCACTTACATTTTTCCTTTAGCTAACAAATGAGCGTATATTGTTGAAACAGTGTTGTTGTAAAATAGCACGAAATATGTATGTATTTTATCTGTGTATATACATGAAATTTTTGATAACGCTTTCCCCTCGCTCAGAGGAGGACATCTACACCAGACCAATGCAGCCTGGGCAGGAGGCTCTTACCTGAGGCTGAGGGCTAGAGATCCAAACCCAGCTCCTCGCTTTGCGTGCCACAGAACCAGCAGATTCGCACAAAAGCTGCTTTACTCTTTGCATCCGTTCATCAGAGGAGTTCCCAGCCTCACCTGGCTCAGACAGAGACGGGAGAGCTTTCAGATAGCACTGCAGGAAGGACCAAACCAGAACGCCATCAGAATTCAGAGCCCATATGCACACCGCTGTCTTACCCCTCCTGCAGGAGACACAAGGACCAGCCTGGTGTCCGTACCTCCTCAACGAGCTCGGTACCACGCTGCTCTGCTCCCGCTGAGCGGGGTCCCAGAGGTCACAACTGGTGCGGGGCTCCTGCTCATTTCTTTTGGCAGCTCTCCTCCTTCTCCCACTGTGCTCCTGGACAGCAGCGACCCGTCGAGCCTGCTGGATCTGCCTGCAGTGGAAACCCCACACTGTTAATCCCTCTCCTGAGCAAACGGAGGCTGTTACAGATGCTGCAGCATTGCTGTGTCCCCTGGTGAAATTATCCCTGGACACCTAATTAAAACGAGCTCCAGGGAAGGGAGGGCGTGAGATCTGAACTTCCTCCGCTGCTCTCTAATTACTAACCCAACCAATCTTCATTTTCCCATTTACCGCTCGCTCTCATTAGCAGCGTCACAGGGGAAAGCTGACGAGTGCCAGCGGGGACCCACGGGCCTCAAGCCACGCTGGAGGCTCGAGCGACCGCTTTCCTCAACGCCCAACGGAGCAGGAACACGCGCCCGGTCCTAGACGATGGGCAGCTCTCCTAAGCCATCCGAGGAGAAGCATTTCTGCCTGACACATCCTCGCTACACAGCACCGGAGCCACCGGCCGCCCTGCGGCACCCGGGCCGAGCGGCTCGAAGGCGAGGGACGCCCGGACCCGGCTGCAGGGGGAGGCCGCTGCCGGCCTGGCGCAGCACCCGCGCTCCTTTGGGCTTGCGGAGGGACCGCAGGAAAGGGGAAGGCGCTGCCAGGACCTCGGCTGCCCTCAGGGCTCTCACCCCGAGCCCCCGCCCGCCCTCAGGGCTCTCACCCCGAGGCCCCCGCCCGCCGTCCCGGCAGCAGCGGGCGGTGCCGCGGCCCCGCAGGCNGGAGGGACCCCGCGGTTGAGCTCCCGGGGCCGCCCGGGCACCGGGGGAAATCGCGGAGGTTTTTGCCTCGAAATGAAGGCGGCCCCCTCGCAGCCAGCCGCTGCCAGGCCTGCCGTGCAGCCAGGAGCGGGCGAAGAGGGGCGCTGGGGATGGGGCAGACGTGGTGCTTCTGGTTGGGGGTTTGGCGAAGGACCCCCCCGGCTCCAGGGCTGGAAACCCACCCGCTGCCCCTCGCGGCTTCGGGCACCACAGCCAGGGGCTCCCCGGGCGAGGTCGGGAGGGCTGGGCGTAGCTTCCAGGCCTCCCAGCGCTGCCCCCAGGGGCTGGGGGGTGTGTGGAGGAGCAAGAGCCCAGCCTGGGGGGGGGGAGCGGGGTCTGCGCTGCAGCGTTGGGAGCAGGACGAAGCGGGGTCCTGAGCTTTGTGCCCCTCCGGGCTGGTAGGGGGCATTGGGGCGTCCGCAGTGGAAGAGATGATGAATTGTTGTGGGGGTTAAATCTTTTAAATATCCCATATCTGCAGTTTTGTAAGGGGTTACAGAGATTTCTGTTACCCTCCCTCTGTGAGATGCTAGGAGATGGGTGCCCAGATCGCACATTTCCCCGTGGCTGGACTTGGCAGCAGCACATCCTCCTCTTTTTTCTTTCTGAGACACTTTTCTAAAAAGGGCTGTGTGACCTGGAAGCACTCGCTCCCCATCCCACAGGCACTCCTTGAGCAGCTGAAGTTTCAGGGTGAACGCTGTGGTTAGTTCCTGTATTTCCTGAACCAGTAAAAGGCTCCAGTGCTGGGCACAGTTCAAGGTTATAGTAAGAAAATAGGGTGAGTCATGCATCCCGGTGCACTTGACATGCTGGGAGGGATGGCAGTGGTTCGCAGGCCAACCCTGGGGACAGCCTGTCCCCAGGAGATGCTCATGCTGGGTCTGGCAGTCCCCAGTGACCAAAGACAGGGCCACCTTCACACCCACAATCTAAAGGACAGCTGGCGAGGGGCACACTGTCAGGCCAGCGCAACGCGGCAGAAGGCAGGAAGGAAGGGATGCCCACGGGGAAGCAGCTGATGGTGTGACAAAGGTGTAAGCAAGTACTCAGAAAGGGTGGGCAGGACTTAGGAATGAGGCTGCGCCAAAAGTCCCCAAATTACTTGTCACCGTGATGTGAGGGAAGGGCTGGCTCTGAGTGCTGCTCTGCGTGGGAGCACCTCCTGGGGGCTTGCAGCAACCAGCTCGTGGATGTGTGCAGTGTGTACGCACCCCAGAGGAGTGGTGCTGTGGCCATCTCCTGTACGCTCTCTGGCAGCCACAGCCTTGGCCTGGCATTGCCCAGTCTGAGCACAGCTTTTCCACGCTGAGCATCTGGACTCTGGGAGGTTTTTTGGTTCATCTTTGCCTTGGGAAGCAGAGTTGGGTGCAGCTGCAGCAGATGCAAGCGTTGCGTTAGCTGGCCAGATGAGAATGGAGGGGTGGATGTGCTGTCATCCAGGAGCGTTGCTGCAAGAGGCAAACAATAGGAGAGGAACCATAAACGAGCTAGGATGTAAAATGAAGGGATGTGCCCGAGTGTCCAGCTACACGAGTCAGAGCTCACCAGTGCGGAGCCAAGAATCCTGCATGGAAACCTCCTGGCTTGTCCAGCGAGCTGGGCAAAGGGTCCGTCTGCCAAAACTGATTCCATCTCCTCTCCAAAACCCACGGGCTCAGGACTGGTCAAAGTCCAAAGTGCCAGCACTCGGGAAAGGCAGCTTTGCTGTGCGACTTGAGGGCTGTGTCTGGGGCAGAGCCTCCTCTGGCTTATTAGGAGCAGCTTAGGAAACCCTTGCTGGCATTGATGGAGAGAAATGATGAGGTTACGAGGCTCATGAGGCCATGTTGCATTCGGGCTGCATGTGTCAGCAGCTCTGCAGTGCATATCATGCTGGTTCCCACATGGGATCCTACTGTTGTTACGGTTTGCATCGGCCTCTGTGCGTCTCTTCTCACACTGTGCTGTAGCTCTCAGGATTTTGGAGGTTTTGCACCATGGACTACTTTTGCTGGGTAGGCAGGTTTGGATTCCCTGGAGCACATGCATGCTCACCAACAGCTTCATACTGCGAGCAAGGCCTTTACAGTGGCTATGGAGGTTGATGGTGCTGTACACGAGTGCAGAGAGATCCAATACACCTTTTTGATCTAAAGTCTTGGGGAAATCAACTTTCAGTTTGCTTTCTACAGTCCTTGGTCCCAGAGTACATCTTGGTTGTAACCTGGCTCTGTGCTGGGGAGAATTTAGGCCGTGCATTGATCCCTTAGGTACCCGGGATTCCTTCCAGAGGGGACAGCAAGGGAGCTGTGGGCACTGTAATGTATCCCTCAGTGAGGACAGCCAGGGGACCAGGACCTCTGTGTGCAGCAGGGATTCAGGTGCCGTGAACGTGCCAGAGCCAGGACTGCTGGGTGCCTCTGGAGCACCCCAACCATGCTTCCTTAGATGAGGACTGAAACTCTTTGGAGTCTCTTTGGACTAGAAATGAATGGGCTCCAGTGGAGAATGAATGTAGAGCTTTGTGAGCTGCCAAGTCTTCGGGACACCACGTCCCACTGTGCTGTGCTTTACAGAATAATGGTAAACTCCTTAAAGGTTACACTTGCTTTAACAACATCACTGCCTCCTCTAGCAAATAAGGGTAAATCCCCGTAGTCCTGTCATGCTTGCGCTTAGTGTTTCCTGTACTCACCTGGTGTCAGGCCATTTTCTCTCTGGTCTCTCAGCTCAGCTGTGTGATTTTGTAGGGTGCTGAAGATGGCAGGCAGCTCGGCTCCTTGGATCGGCAGTGCTTATCTCTTCCTTCAGTCAACATGCAAGACTATCGTTCTGCCGTCTCTCTATGAAAGCTCCCAGAAGAAACCCAGCGTGTTCAAGGCGCTGAAGCTGGCATTAGCAGGTACCCGTCCCCTCTGATATCTTGGCAGACTGACCGTCTCATCTCTTCACACAGCAATGCCATGCCTTTCTTTAATCTCACACTCATGGTTAGGGAAATCTGGTGCTCTCTGCGAGGGAGCACCCTCTGCAAATCCAGGACACAGCTAACAGGCAGGATGACTACAATGTCATGCAACCTAGTCCGTCCCATCTGCAGTTTCAGGGGAGCACTGAGGTTCAAGGCTGTGATTTGAGTTTGGACATATAACTGGATGTAAAACGTTTGCTGTCGTTCATGCTAACGTATCTCCCTTGCAAGTGAGATGGGCTAACAGCATGCCCAGCTACTGCCCTTCAGATAATGAGCCCATTGCTCTTGTAGCACTCAGGTGTGTTCAGCTGTGTGCCCACTTCCTGAGTGACAGGAGTTATTAATCTGTCTGGATGGGTTGTAGGCATGAGAAGGTTTCTTCTTCTGGCTGCAGTGTAATTCCATAGGTCTCACCTCAGCGTATCTCAGCATTCTGCATCAGCCATGGACTGTGCTCATTTATACCTTAAAAGGCTACACAGGAGACTCTCCTAGGATTTACAGTCAGTTTATGTTTAAGAGATTTCTGCTTTTATGCAGAGCAGTCTCACACAGCCTGTCTGCTGGTGAGCCAGGGGCAAGTAGGAGATGAAACGATAAAAAGAGGAAAGAGATTCATTATCAGCAACACTGCAGGGCTCAGCATCTATATCAATGCTCAGAAACATCTGTCAGTGTTGTGCTCCGGTGACCGTGCCGTCTGCTGGGGCTGCCAAGTCAGGAAGGAAAGCCCAGTTATGTAGAGGGGCTGGCATCTCTCTTCAAAGCAAGACTCGTCAGGTTTGCAGATGACCCCAAACCGGGGGCACAAGACGATATGCTTAAGGACAGGGCTGCCATTCAGAGAGACCTAGACAGGCTGGAGGAATGGGGCAACAGGGACCTTATGAAATGCATAAGGACAAATGCAAAGGAATGTGGTCCATGAGAAGGAAGAACCCCAGCAGCAGAATGGGCTGGGGATGGACTGGCTGGAGAGCTGCTCTGCTGAGAAGGACCTGGGGGTCTCTGTAGATAGCAAGCTGAACATGAACCCCAGCAACAAAGCAAGCCAACAGTAACAAGGGAAGTGATTATCTCCCTCTACTTAGCACTCATTAGACCACATCTAGAATACTGCACCCAGTTTTGGGCCCTGCGGTACAAGAAAGACATTGATAAAGTGGAACAAGTTCAGCAGAAGGCCACCAAGATGCTTGGTGGCTGCAGCACTTGCCACGTGAGGAGATGCGGAAGGAGCTGGACCTGTTCAGCCTGGAGAAGAGAAGGATTTGGGGACACACACCAGCCTGCCAACACCTACAGGGAGGCTAGCAGGGAGAGAGTGCCACCCTCTCTGCAGTGGTGCATGGGGGATGAGAGACAACAAGCATAAATTGAAACAAGGAAGGTAGACCCTGGATATAAGGAGAAACATTTTCCCCTCAAGGACAGTCAAACAGTTGCCCAGAGCAACTGTGCATTCTCCTTCCTTGGGGGTTTCAAAACGGGAACGGATAAAGCCCTGAGCAGCTTGGTCTGACCTCAGAGCTGACCCTGCTTTGCACAAGAGGTTGGGCTGGAGACTTCCTGGGCTTCCTTCCAATTTGAACTACGATTTGAATTATCCTAATTTATGAATGTTTATTTAAACACATTTATGTGGGAGGGGAAAGGATTGCAATTGGTATGAAAAAATAATTAATTTCTGCTAAAGAAACATGATTTCTTGTTTCAGAAGCTGATTTTTTAATTGAGTGATAGCCAGTAGAAGTTCTTTTCTGATATAAACCACAATTACACTAACTTCAGCTGTACTTAACCCTGTTTACATCAAATAAGGCCTTGAGATGCAGATGGCTGCAAAAGTATGTTTCTGTATCTACCTTTGCACCAAGCTGACTGCAGACTAATGGTAATTTGAAGAGTTTATCATCTTTACCTAGAACGGCTCTCACAGTGCTCTTTACCTGTCATAAAACTGAGCCCATACTGTTTAATTGGGTTTGTGCAACTATACTGTAATTCTTTCTGGCAATCATCAGTCTAGCAAAGCCAGCTAGTTTATCCAGTACAGGCCAGCTCATCTTGCAGCTTGATCCAAAGATGTGAAACAGCAGGAAGCCCGACACAGTTGCCCAGTTAGGCTCGATTTATGCCTGCTTTGTTTCACTGGAATGTGAATCTGCTTGTACATTTAAAGGAAAGCCCACAAAAAATGTTAAATGCTACCATGCTCATTCAGACCTAAAAAGGACATGAAATCTGAAGCTGTCAGAAGTTTCATGAAGAAACAAGTGCAAAATCCTCTCTTTTGAAATAGCTGTCTTGTACACCATTCGTAAAGGTTTCCATGTCTGTACAGCTTTTCCCTCTTGCCCTGTTACACAAGCTTTTGTTTAATCAGCACTCACAAAAAAAACAAAGCATGAAGGAACCAATAAAAATAAATGGACATTTCTGATCAGCAATTCTGATCAGAATTAAAATGACTCTCCTGGGTGCATGGTCCCAGTTACACATCTAGTCCAAACTAAAACTTCTGATGCAACCAGCACTGTGTAAACCCTGTAAAGCCACTGTTAGCACAGACTTTTAAATGCCAGGTCACTTGTCCCAGCTAATGCAGAGCACACAGGTCTGCTCTGCCGTAAGTCTCCTCTGGGAGCATCTAAATAATACCATAACGTGTGGTTTAGAAATACCTGATACAGGCCCGGTCTCAGCTGATACATCCATACTGCCCTGTGCAACAACAGGCCAAGAGGTTAATTCAGGTCTGGAAGCGGTATAGCCAGCCTCCCACGGGCCTCTGCTGCAAAAAAGAGAGAAAAACACAGACTTTAAGCTTTCATCATCAGCATATAAAATCCCTGTGGAGACAAGGTCAATGTGCACAGCTAATCAAAATTAAGCTTTGCTGGGAAGGAAGGATGAAAGCCTGACCTCTCTCTGTTGTCCATGTCTCTCATGCTCCCCCTGGACTAATGTCAGAGGGTGCATCCCTGCCTTGTCCTTGCTGACCTTTTCTGTGAATTAATTCTCTGTGCAAAGAAGCTTAACCAGTCAAGGTCCACTCTCAAGCAGCCAAAATTCTTGTGGCTGGGTCTGTCATGTGTAGATGGGTCTGTCATTTGCCATTTGTGAGATGCATTGAAGGCTCAGAGCCAGCCAGAAGCTCCCTCTGGGCGCAGGGGTGGGGAAGAAACACTAGATCTCTTTCCAGAACCTTCATCATTGCATAGAACTCCAGTCACAGGGACTGAAATCTGGCTCAGCACTGAGCTGAACTATGCATTTCATCTATAAAATGCACATCTCTGTTGTGCTACTGGTTTAGCGTAGCCATTTCTATCCTAGAAATGGAACCTTGAACTTAAAACCTCCCCCAGTAAACTGTGTTGGGATAATTACCTGGGCTGTAGTACCCAACAGCTTCAGCTGGACACCATACCTCAGGGATTCATGGCTGCAGGGCAGCAATCCTAATCCTTTCCTCTTGGTTTTTACATACAGGTTTTTCATCCCAGAGGACTTTATCACGGAGAGAAGACAATTCAAAAGCTGCTCCATTGCAGGCTTGGTGGTGGATGGGAGTGGGTCTGGGTTGTCTGTCTCATGCCTGGATAGTGACTCTGCTCACTTCTCCCTGCCAGACTCCACCGGCAGCGTGAATGGTGTGGACATGCTCAAAGTGCACTGCAGCCACCCGCACCTGATAGTCCAGCTCAAATTCTGCAAGCAGGAGAACTGCCGCCGGTTCCTGCAGAGTTACCGGGAAGGAGTGCTCCAGGAGTCCCTCCAGAACCACCTCCAGCTCTCCTTGGCCATGACCACGGTGCCTCTAGAAATGGAGCTGAAGGCTGGCAATGAGCACCTTGACAACATGCTGAAGGATGAGGATCGCTGCCTGGAGTGCATCTACAGAGAAAAGGTGAATGGGAGAGGGAGGGAAACAAGGCAGCAATGAGGAGCAGTAGCACAGGATGCAAGAAGGTGGGTACAAATCCTGCTCTGCTACAGCATGCTGGGCTGTCGACTTCTCCATCCTTCAGCTCTCAGCTGTAATATGGAGAAACAGCTCTGCCCTTCCCCAGAAAAGATCTGGGTACTTTTCTGGAAGGGTCATAGAGTTACCTAAATTGGGCAACAAAGAGTCTGCTAAACGACTGCAGTCTCTGTGTGTAACAATTAGTGTGGCTATCACCACCACTCAGGTGAGGAATTGTAGAAGGTGCAATTGAGAGCACAAGCAAGCGTGCCTCAATACACCTATGAGGCTGGCAGGGATTGCTCCATATGGAGCAATCGCTGCCCAGCACCTTCCTCCCCCGCCTCGCACACCTCCTCCTCTGAGAGCAGCAATGGTAACTGCTCCTAGAATTGAGCATGAGTGCAAACACTCTGCACGTTGCTCATGACAGAGTGGGGACATGCAGCATCTGCTGCCAGCAGGAGCAGGCTGCCGTTCTGAAGGCGATGTCTCTCTCTCTCAGGGACGACATCTAACGTCTAGCTCATCTCACGCTTCGGCACTGGCACACTAATCCTGCTAGCAAGAACAGTGGCATCTTGTCATCTCACCACAAAACCAAGGCTTTAATCACTTCATGTGATTAAACTTGTTGCCTTTCTCCTCTCCTCTTGTTTTTTTCCCACCTGGAAGTAGAAATACCTGCCAGTTCTGGTTCCCTCTTGATGGTCCTGAGAAATAGGTAGTCAGCGACTCCATGGGAAGATTAGGCACAAGAGTGTGTTTTGACAGGTTGCTTTTCTGCAAGCACAGAGATGAAATGCAAACCATTCAGCCCAGGACCAAACACGTGATACCACACACCCTGTCAACTTCTGCTTGCTGCTCCCTCCCGCTGCTGAATTAGCTGACTGGACAAAAGAGACGGGCTTATTCTGTTCCCCACCACTGACTCGGTCTGACCTCTGCCTAACTGCACAGCAGTGAGAAAGATCAGTCGCTGGCTGAGGGCAGCGCTGGGTACCAACCTGTTGTACGTGAGCTAAACACTGACCTGAGTCAGAACACTCGCCAGGTTCGACTCTTTCCATGTGCTTTGACCTATTTCTTTATCTCCTTTCTCCTTACTTGCTCTTTGGAGGTCAGATTAGTTTTCTCTTGGTTAGCAAGAAAAACTGGCTTGGAGAGGATGCAGGAAGCGCTAGGAACAACAAAACTTAGGTAATGGAGGGGCAGGCAGAGAGAAGGGGAGTAGCAGGAACTGTCTGCTTTGGTGGCCACGAGCTGTTAGATCAGGTCACCCCGTGCTGTGGGTCTGACCCTCATGTGGAGTCAATCAGAGAAGCCCCACCACCTGTGGTGCACCCTGTTTCTTGCAGAGGCTGCTGAAAATAAACACGGCCTAGGAGCAGTTTTGTGCAACCTGTAAGCAGTCACTGATGCATGCGAGAAACCCAGGAGGGGGAGACTGCCTATTTCATATCACATTATAGAGTCAAATTCACAGATTTACGGCCAGAACTCCATCAGATTATCTTATTTGACCAATTTACAACACAAGCTGTAGCTATCTCATTGCTTCTCTCTCAACACCATCATCTTAAGCTGCACTGACAGCGTGCCTTCCAGCTAAACACCTATGGCTCTGCAAGGCAGCAAACCTGGCACAAATCACTGATGCTGTTTGCATTACAGCCTGACCGCCTGCGGGATGAGGAAATCACAGAGCTGGAGGAATATCTCAAGAGCCTGATTCTTCACCAGAACACCAACAACAACATGCCTACGAAAGACTGCACGTCTCTGAACGCCCCATCTCTACCTTCTCAAGGCAGCTCTCTTTCCCCACAAGTCACCTTCCTCTTTCAGGGACAACAGTTTGGTGAGTAGCTGGAACTGAGCCCTTGGTCCTCCTTGCCACAAAGGCCAAAAGAGAGGATTAATGTCACTACGTATTGGAGTCTACCTCAGGTAAATCAAGGATCTTCCAGCATCCTGCAAGGAAGGAGTTACGATACTATTAAGATAGTGCCATACTCCTTCAGATCAGGCCTCAGCCTGTTTTCTTCCTGGGGTGACTCAGAGCCAGATGCTTCAGAGTCTGTGTCCCTTTCCAGCTTCCTCACATTTTAAAACTCCTTAATACTGAAAGGAAGAATACGGAGTAGTTTTCTTTTCCTCGATCTCACTTGGTTGAGGTGAGTCAACAGCACAGGGTTGGATCAGACTGGGAAGGTTGCTATGGAAGTTATCAGCCCTGCTTTCAGCCAGGACTGCTTAGTCCAGGCTCCCTGCGGTACACCGTCTGTCTGTCTGTGGTGTCTGTCCACTGTAGAGAGCTTTGAGATAGTCCCACATAGCAATTTTAGCTTGAGATTAGCTAGGTTATTTCCAAATGTGCTTAAGCTGTGTATACAGTCTCCAGTGCTAAACAGCTGAGGAGAGAGTTCCTGGTCTGTGTTTCAGTATTTTAAGGATGCTGAGGTAGGGAAAGGGGCCTTGGTCAGAAAGGCCTGGCTGAGTTGCCTCTGAACAGCTGAAACAAATAAAGAGGATGTCCATTAGAGAAAAGTGAGCTCTGGCAAACCACAGGACAGTTCCATCTCAGGGGAGAAAAAGCTAAAATAGACAATGACAGGCTTGTGGGGTGGGGGCAAGCCCAGATGCCCTGATGTCGTGGGAGGATTTCAGAAAGGGAATGGCCTGAGCCAGGCAGGGAGCCCAGACGTTCCAGAGCAGATGTCTGTGAGCAGGTAAGTGTGCCACCCAAGCCACCACCACTGCCCTCGGGGATTGCAGACTAGAAGTGGAGAGCAGTGTGAAGAACCCCTTGCTTCCTGCCTGCTCTCTGCAGGGCACCCCAGGGGACCTTGAGGGACCATGTCCAGTTCCTACATGGAGAGCAGGGAGACTACGTGGTGAGACTGACTCCAGTTTGCTCTCCCTTCCCAGTAGAGGAGGATTGCTGACAGAATGCACAAGCCCCTGGCCATGGCAGCCCGGTCCCTTTAGCCTCACTGCTCTTGCACTTCTGCTCCCAACTCAGTGCTCTCCTGGTGTTAAAACACCAGCAGACAAACAGAGCAGTTCCAGAGCTGTTTAATAACACACTGTGGGTGCTGAACAGACTCCCTGCTCCACCAAATACTGAGCAAACCTCGGACAGGCCCCAGCTACATCACATCAGCCACGAAACCCTGTGTTTTATCTGCCCTCTGTTCCTTTCAGCCAACAGAACGCTCACACCAGATGACCACCAGAAATTTGCCAAGCTTGTGTCCAAGAAATGGAAGCAAGTGGGTCGCTCTTTGCAGAGGAGCTGCCGGGCCCTGCGAGATCCTGTCATCGATAACCTGGCCCTCGAATATGACCGAGAGGGACTATACGAACAAGCCTATCAGCTGCTTCTCAGATTTATCCAGTCGGAGGGGAAGAAGGCCACAATAGCGCGACTGATTGCAGCCCTGGAAGAAAATGGTCTCACCAGCTTGGCTGAGGAGCTCTTGGGTCTCCCTTCCAATGAGGAGGACTCCTAGAGCCCAAAGGGCAGTGACATTGCTGAAGGCTTTCTTGCTTTAGCTAGTGTATGAGACTGCTGCCAGTGTCTGGGAATGTAAAGCCCTGAAAATCACCGCAGGTTTCTGTGTCGTTGGGAGTGCTTGGAGGAGAGGTTCTGTGCTCACAGAAACCAGCACAAAACTCTGACGTTCCTTATTTCATTCTGTTTCCAGAAGTCAGCGTTACCTTCCTATGAACTGGTGAGAGGGGCTTTCAGCCCCTCTGAAATGTCACAGTGAAGCAGCCAGACAAGTCAAAGAGCCCTAGGGGAGGGTGGGGAGAGGAGAAAAGCAAGGAAGGCATCTCAGAGGATTTCTGTGGGAAGCAGACACCACCAGTGTTTCTCAGATGTGGCCCAGGGCCATCACCTGGAGAGCTGCAATATATATATGTATTTTTATATCGAAGACATTTATGCCCTCAGGCATGACACTGAGCAAAGACAAAGGAAAAGTCAATTTTTTTTTTTATCATTTTCCTTCTTTGTTCTTCAAACAAGGAACATCTGTGGCAAGTGCATCTGTCCTGCCCTACCCCAGTATAGCTCCTTCCCGCATCTCACCACCTGAAGATTCCCCTTTACCTGGGACAGTCATAATCTTCCACAGGGCACAATATCGTTGCTATAGAACAAATTTCAGGCACTGAACAAGCAATATTGATAAGCATAAATTCAGAGAACGATTCCCAGCTCTTTCTGGACTGTGGTAAACAATAATATATTGACCACACCATGTTTAGTTCTTCCCACCAACCTGAAGAAGCCTGCATCTGTGAAAAGGAAAACACAATGCTGGAAGAAAAATACACAGTCCTAGAGTCAGCAAGTTACCTACAGCTCGCAGATTGGAACTGCTCCTCTACGGTGTGTTGCAGCATCAAATACCACCCTGACCCCAGCCCACAGAGCTGAGCAAGCCCCTCCAACCAGCTGGCTGCCAGTGCCTTCATTCACTTCTTAAAAACCCGCCCTTGGCCTGCTGAGTTTACTGGAGAGGATCGCTCCCTCCTCGTGTGTCCCAAGTGTCAGGATTTGCACTGAGCCTTTCCCTGGCAGTGTTGTCACTGTGTGACAATTGGGCGTCAGCTCCTGTGCCTGGATTTACCTGCCCTGCTTTTGAGGGTAAAATACTGCTTACAAGAGAAAGCACCCAAAATCCAGGGCCGACTTGTGCGTTCAAGTTCCAGTGGGATAAGCCTACTGTCTCCTGGTGCATTGATGCAGACTGCAACAGAGCAGACTTTATACCTTTGCCTATAAGAAAGCACAGAGCAAAAAGTTTCTAGTGTGACATGGATCCCATGAAGCACAACAAGCAGCTTGATTACCTTTGACATATTCCTTATGCTTTCTTGATGTGTTTTTATTTATACTTTTCTGTTAATTCTCTCCCTCTTTGACCTTCCCATCCATGGGAACAGCCAGCGGGCCTTGGAAGTTCTGTCAGATGTAGAGGGTGGCTCTGCCAGCATATGTGAAGCCTGCGCGTGCGCACAAGTATCAGGCCACTGGCAGTCACGATAGCACCAGCACCAGATAGACAAGCGCTGATGGCCTTTTAAACCACACCTCACCTCTTAATCCTTCACTGGAGTCAAAGCTGTGATTTGGTAAGGAGGAACGCAACCTTGGATTCAGGTTTGGGCTCAGATCTGAGCTCATGGGGCTGGTGCTGCTCCCTTAGCTTCTTCTAAATGCATGCTGTGAGCATCAGCTAACTGAAGACCCAGATCAGCAGGATTTAGATGACCAACTTCTACCCGATCTGGGTCCGTATGCTTCAAACAACCTGAGCATAACCTGAGGAACCTGGCATTTGTCTGCAGGTTTTGAATCCCCAAGGTTACATACACAGTACAGAAAGGAAATGGAAGGGGTCAGAGAAGGGGAGAATGTTTTCAGGGGGTGAATCTGTTTCCATCTTGCCCTTAGCTTCAAAGAAGGCAGGACTTCATGCAGGCACCATCTCTACAAAGACTGTGGCCCTGTGGCATTTTATTAAGGCGTTCTGAGTCAGCGCTGTTGCAGTCTCATCACCCCATTCCCACTCTGTCCTGTCCTCTCACTTGCAGCAGTACCAGTGCTCTCCCCAAAAGGAAGCAAGTACCTCTGCCAGGTTTTCTTTTGGGACCAGCACAGTGATGCTGAACCTTCATTACTTTAGGCTGCTGTGGAACCCTACCTCAAAGCATTTAGCTTTCCCTGACTGGGGAACTCTGTTTGGCAGCAACCCATCTGGCCAATGGTATAAACAAACAAGCAAAAAAAGAAACACCCCTCCCACCCTCACCCCACTCCCCCCCAAAAAAGCCACAACACCAAAACACATCAGAAACTTGAAAATTACTTTTACAAGAGGGTTTGCTCTTGATTTTGCAAAATTGATTTTTTAGAAAACAAGATCATATGCACACAGCCTGCTGTCTTATTTGTAATAAGTATTTCTAAGCTCTCAGTCTATAGCTATTCATGTGCACAACATTTATATACAGTTATAAGGCAGCGACCCACTGCTGTGAACTGCTAGCTTTTATATCATCTGTTAATGCTCAAAATGAGAAAGGCTTATTCTTCAGCATCTATTTCAAGTCCAAAAACTTTCTTTGCTGTTATTGCTGCATTACAGAGGACTAAGCATGAATGCCTTTTTTTTTTTTTAATGCAAACCTTGTGCATTTTATTCCCTTGCAAGCAATTGGCATATGTGCTTCCTCTTACTCACAGATTCCCTCTCAAAAGTGCCATTAAGTGGAGCTCCTGGCAACCTTTCTGGAATATCATCATCTTTAACAGCATTCACAGGTACTTTCATTGCAGAGATGCAAAGGAAAAGGGTTTTCCAGTGATACTCCATAGTGGAATTGTCTTGAGCACGTGGCATGGTTTAGGACCATTAGCAGGGGCTGTTTCATACCTTCTTTCCAGTGATCAGTCATCATCAGTAGCCATATGTTAGATGCAATGAAAACTTGTTTCTGGTCTCAGGCGGACTCCTTCCTGCTAAAAGAGTTGGGTTTTTTTTAGTATCATTTGGCACAAACATAGAGACAATTTTCACAGATGCCTTAAGATGAAACAGATAAATTGGATCACGAGTACCCGGTGTCATTTGCATTGATTTGGCATTTGGTTATGGCTTGACTCTGAATTTATGTCCGTTTTATCCAGAAGATTTTACAGCTGTTTTACACCAGTGTGCCAGCACAAGGGAACTTATAGCACACAGGACAGGAAGAAGCACTCACAAACAAAAAAACATTAGCAGAGATCTGTCAAAGAAATTAGAGGCACGTCTCTATCTCTGACAGTAATGCAATGAGTAGAACTGGAGAAAGAGTTAAACGTTGGGGATACTTGCTAGTACACCAGAAATTCAGCAGTCAGTGCTGGACCCAAGGGCTACAATAAGCATCCCAGGTGGCTACCTGGCTGCCATGCTGTTAAAAGAGGAGCGCACTCGTGCAGACCACATTTCCCATCTTGCTTATTTTCCTTACTGTCTGGTGTGTGAGATAAGCTTTGAGCAGTGCTGCAGCCGAATTTGGCCTCATCCCGTAACAGCTCTTCTCTATGTATTGAGATATGTGTGAAAAAAATATTACGGGGTGGGGGGGAGCAGAATCAAACATGCATCAAACCAGCACACAATATTAAAAGCAAATAAAGATACTAATCGGTTCTATATAAAAAATGAAATAGACAAAATGTAAAACAAATAGCAGAAACCAGGCCAAAACACGCTCACAGGAAGGGATCCAAGAGGGCTTTTTTGTGGTACAGATTGTTTTTGTAGTTTTAGCAGCGTTTCAGATTTGAAGGAGGCTCCTTTCAGTCTGCCAGAAGGAATAAAAGACACATCCAAAGGAGAATTTGAATGACTTGTTTTGGCATAGCTGAGCTACAGTGTTCAACTGGATCGTAAGGAAGAGGAGAGTGAGAGTCAAAGTGCTCACCACATAGATATGAGGTTTCTGATAATGTAAATGTAGAGAACACTCAGATACAGAACTGTCACAAAGGAAAATATCAGACCGCCCTGGAAGGCAGAGTCAGCAAAAGGCTGACATTAGCCCTCTTAGATACCTGTTAAAAATACACCATGGATTTGAATTTACCTGCTGAAGAAGATGATGCACCATCACAGCAGATTAATCAGAACAGGGGTAGGGAAGGTGCTCTCTTCCAGCAGCTTCAGTTCTCACAAGTCACAACTGCTTATGGTGGACGAGTTGACTCAAAAACAAGGAAAGGGTTTCAGCATTATTGATTCGAAGCACTTCAAAATCATGACCTTAAAGAAATCATAAAATTTACTTCCAGATTTTCATAGCAAGTGAAATTAAAAATGAATGTCAAGTGACAGCCTGCAGCAATGCTTTCCAGGTTTCTGTTTTCAGTTTCAGCCCTACAGCTGAAGAGACAGATACGTGGATTATTTTTAATGCAGAATGTGATGCTAACGTCAGAGCAGTGCAGGTTACAGAGCTTTATGAAAAAATGTGAACCTCCAAGTAAAACAGAGTTTGCTGGAGTTTCATAGCTAGGAAGTCTCAGGACTGTATCTGTTTCAAAATTTGGGGAAAACTGAGGCAGAAAACTTTGCACTGCTGTCACAGTATGGAAAACAGCAAGGCCAAAAAGTGCATGGGTTGAGGGAAACTACTTGTTCAAAGAAATCATAGGTGCTTGGTGTTGAAGCTGCTCCAGGCAAAGGACTTTTCCCAGTGTGAGGAAATGGTACTTTTTTTCCTTACCTATTAATGTTGCCATTCATTTCAAAAGCTTCTTCAGCACTGAGAAGACATCCTGCTGCCTGGGTGACTGTGCTGTCTCACCTCCGCCATTTCCAAAGGTATCTTAAAGCCACCCCTGAGACGCACCACAGCAGCTCCCCACTGCCTCAGAAACCTGAAGTTGGCACATACAGCATCACAGAGCTCCACATTCACTTAAATTACTTAGTTTAACTGAAAGTTCTGGTATAGCTGTGAACCTATGATATTACATTGCTCTATGATTCTATGATATTGTACACCTGAAGGCAAGGGAATACTAGAATGGGAATCAAGAGGATTTCTTCAGTCCAACCCACACTGGAGTGGATAAATGAAATTGGTGAGGTCCACTGCTTTCTACTGGCTGTGGGTCTTGGCCATTTGTCTTTCGCATAGTGATGGGCCTGATTTGTGAGGCAATTTAAGGCCTGGAGTCAAAAGTTTATATATTTTTTTCTTCTCTGGATTTAACTGGGTTTGAATGTGTAAAGCCATTGAAGGGATTTGGCCATACATCTCTAATTGAAATCAGTAGGAGATGTGTGGTTAAGTTCCTTAGTCATCAGTGGAAAAATCCCTTGCTGACCTTTTAATTCCAAATTTCCATGATATTCAGCATCAGATCTGGATCAGCCATCTACAGCTATGGACTGCAATGCCATGTATACTCAGGTCTCGAACATTCAACCTCCATGGTATTGTCTTTTATAGAAGAAAGCACTTTGGTCTATTTTTTCATTCTCTTTTATAAATAAACATATACTTTTGATGAAAAGAGCCTTGGAAACTTTCTTTTTAAACACTTAATGCAGTAGTAAGAAGAAAGGGGTTCACTGAAGTTCTGACCACGCCAGGTACCACCAGCTGTCAGAGAAGCATCCAGATGAAGTTTCTGGAGGCACAATAGGGTCCTGCCCAAAGTCACACATTTCTAGGGACACCCCAAGGCTGGTGGCCCACCTGCAAGTTCACGGCTCTGATTTCAAGTCAAAACTAAGCTAAGCCACCACGTTTTTTCAGTTTCCAGTTATTGCTTAGATGAACCTTTTCAGCAAATGCAGCCAGAAGGGGAGGTCTGTCCCAAACCTGACATCTGACAGAAGTCCCCATGTTTCTTTCAGTGCCATTATGTACCTGGGGCTCCTCCAAGCCCACACCATCACTGTAATCCCAAAGGGCCTCGCTCTTAGTGAGCTTTCTCACAAGTTGCTAGCCCCGTGGGTGGTGAGTCAATGAACTTGGACTTCACATGTTCTCCAGTGGGTTTGCACAGGAAGCCACTGGCTGACCTGACAGCTGAACTCGGGGAAATTCCTTTTGCTATAAACTCGAGCAGAGCAGTGTGTCACCCTGAAACACTTAAGTCTCTGATAGTGCTTTAAGTCACAAGATCAGCCCTTCTTTGTTTACCACAACGCTGTATTCCCAGCTGCACGGCTTGGCACCTCCAGGAATATGATGATGGGGAGCAGGGCTCTGCCCTACAGCAGGTGGAAAGACGTTTGTTACGTGGTGCACTTAATGAAGCCCTGTGCCAACGCACCAACCCATGGTCAACATGACTGACCAGTTGACCAGGGACAGCGAGATCATTAACCCAATCTTATAAGACAGAGTGACGTGCAATGGGCCAGACCCAAGAGCACCGTTGCTGGCATTGAGAATGAATTAGCTGAGCATTGGTGCCGGGAGAACAAGCTATGGGTGAAACAGGCACCAAACAGCAGCACCGGTGCAGAAAACCCCTCCATGCCCCAGGCCCCCTGCCACAAAGGCACCAGGCAGCAACAAAAAGCCCCGTGTTTGCCATCACCCCGTGGGAGCGCAGGAAAAGGGCAGTAGGTCCCAAAACCTGGGTGGGGGAATGCAGCAGCAATACCTGCTGTGAGTGCCCAACGGTTTGGGGGAACGGTTTGTTTTTCACCTCCATGACCGTCACACAGAGAGGGATGGCAAATAGCCTGGGGCTGCTGCTACAGAGGAGACAAGAGAAAGGCACCTTGAGCCGGCACGGGGAAAGAGTGAACGTGCATGACATTTACGGCCGAGGTTTCTCATCAGCTACCTGTCAAACAGCTGCAGATCACAAGGAGATGGCTTTCCCAGCCTGGAGCACCCACACACAGGGCCTGAGGGGTGCTCTCCAGAAACCTCTTCATATCACAGCTTTTCATGGTGACATCACGTTCAACAAAGCAAAACATTTGAGCTGAAATTAAAAAAGTACAGATGCTTATAAAAAAGCATTTTTACCTTGTTTATAAAACAGTTAGGTATTTGTGAAAACAACCAAGTAGATCAAAACCTGTTTTTATGACAAGTTTGGTGTAAACGAAAAACTTAGCATACCAAGGGGGCCATTATCTGGGCACTCTACAGCCCAGAAGAAGGCTTGGTGTTTCCATTGCAGAGAAACCGAGAGATAGGAAACAGAGTCAGATTGGCAGAGACAGCCATTTAGATTTGGCTCCAAATAAAGGCTTTTTGTATCAAAGTAATTCAAATTAATTTAAAAAATAAAAAAATAAAAGGTGGGGTTTTGGGTTCAGTGTTTTGGGAGGGACCCTCACATCTGTCTTCAGCCTCCATGCTGCCCAGCTCCCCGCCTCCTCCCATCGTTTCCCTGCTACAAGAAAGAAACAACCCCCAAGTGGATTTTCCTTCTGACCCGAACCCAACCTCAGTTCCTAATTTTGGGCCTTTACAGAGGCAAAGTAAATAATCACAATGGGATTAAAACTAAAAAAGGCTACATTGTGAAAGAAAAAAAATCAACCGAAAAAACACTATTAAAAAAATTGTTAAGAGTAAAAAAATCAGCCACTTTTCTGGTTGTTTCAACCTGTAAAAGAGCAGAATTAACGGAAGCGCCCCGCCTGGCACCGCATCCAATCCACCTCCGTCCCCGCCGCCCTCGCTCGCAGCCCCGCAGGGCTGGAGGACATCCGCGCTCCCCAGGCCGCCGGTCACGTGTCGGCGCTTGGAGCTGGACCCAGCTCCTTCCCCCGGTGCGGTCGCTCCTTCACCCCGCGACGCTCGGCCAGGGCCCGCAGGGAAGGGGCCCGGGGGGCCGAGCCCCCGCTGGCACCGCGCGACCCCACCCGCCTGCACACGCATGTGCGGGGAGACGTCGGTGGCTTTTAGCGTGAAAACAGCCCCGAGTGCGGGAGACCGAGCCCCGCTTCGCTCGGCGAGGATTTCCTCGGTTTCGCTTAAAGGCTGAGGAATGTCTCACGCTAACTACATCCAGATGTGCCTGCTTGGCAGCCCGCTGCCGAGACATTACCGAGGGGACACAGGATCCGCGCGATCAAATTGGATGTAAGTATCTATTATGTACATTTGGTGGGTGGGGGAGAGCTGTGCTGCAAGCAGTGGGAATTCTCCCATTTCCTCCTTGCCACGCTTCCCTCTGCCTTCAGCTTTTCCTTTTGCATTGCGGCTCTTGAAATGTTTTATGTGCAGAAACCCAAATTGCAATTGCTAACTTGCAGCGGAGCTGCTGCAGCCTCTGAACAAGCAGTCCCCTGTGCCCCGTACTGTGCGGGTCACACTTTACTTTCCTAAAGAACTTTCTTTGTGTGTTTGAGGTTGTTTTTACAGGAGAAAGTTTGGGGCTTCTTTAGAGAAGGGCTGCAGCGCTGCAAGGCAGGGGTTTCTCCCCAGCCACAAACATGTTCCAGCAGCAGCACATTACATGGGCAAATCATCTCTTCAGTAAGAGGACATGAATCGTTCCATGGGGTTACGTTGTTGCATGCTCAGAGCGAAACGTGGGAATGTTTAAGTAAAAAGAGAAAGAAAAGCAAAGTTCAGTCCCAGTGAGGCAGGAAGTTACCGATCACAACTTAAAACAGCTTTCGACGGATTCTGATAAGCTCACGCCTTGGGTATCAGCTTGAAATCAGTGGAACAAGTCAGTGTGAACTCCCTCTCACGTTTGCACCCGGGTGTAACAATCCGTCCGTGCTAATGCGTTGTAATCGCTGCTTCTTGGTGCCGCATCAGGAAAACGATTTATCAGATCCGAAGGGCTGGGAGAGGAGGGTGGTTGCTTTGGTGTGGCTGTTCCTTACCCCACCATGAGCCTGCAAGGCGTTATTCTCTTCCCACATAGCTTAAACGAGCAGAGGTGCCGTTCCCAAACTATGCCACGTGTACCCGAGTGATTTAATGCCGTGGTACCTTGCCTTTCCCCCAACGGGATGCTGCAGGTCCCTTGCATCCAGAGCTTCCATTTCCAGCCTCCACGCAGAGAGCAGGAGCTCTGCTGGTTCTTTGCATTTCGGTTTTAATACTTGATGCGGGTAGAAGCTAAGAGGAGGTGACTGAGCAGCTGTTTGCAAGTGGTTGTCCAACGTGTGACCGGTGTCGCGAAGCAAGGCTGGCAGGAGAGGCTGTAACAAAATGGGAGCGGTCAGCTGGGAAGCTGATGAAACCACGTCTGTCAGGGCTGGGGCAAGCAGGGAGATAAATAAGGGCTCCTGTCCTGTAACAGCGGGGATCCCATCTGTTCGTTTGCACTGGCCTGGAAGGCAGCTCTGCCAGGAAAGTTGGAAGAGGCCTTCGGAGTGAGAACCGCGCTTTTGCAACCAGCAGAGCTTTGGCCTCCAGGTGCTGTGATGGCAGTAACAGCAGCGGTGACACTGCACAGGGCAGGAGCGTTGCAGCAGCCGTGGCACCAGCCCAAAACCTCCGAGCAGCTCCAGCGTGCGGCCGAGCACCCAGAGACCCAGCGCAGGGCTCCAGCAGGGACGGTGCCTGCTCCGGGTGCTGCAGAGCCCGCAGCAATGGGCGTCCCTGCGCTGCCTTCGCCTGGCTCTGGCTCTCGCTCCTGACCCCTGGGAAAGCTCTGCTAAGACATTCAGCTAATTAAATCCTACAGCCTGTTCTTGGTTTGTTTACAGACTTCAGAATTGAACAAGACAGGCTCTTTTTTCTGGTTAGGCAGCTTAGTGATTGTTTTTCTTACTTCGTTTTTCTAGGGCTTTGCACTAACCGACATGCCAAAGGGCGTCTCTTGTGTTTCAGCCTGCCCTGTCTTCTAGGCAAGAAGATCAAATCGTTCAGCATCGCTTTGTAATTCTAGAGCTCCAAATGAGACCTCTTCACAAATATCCTGCAATGCACAGACAAGGGACTTGTCTGGCACCAAAGCCACTTAAAAGCATCAGCTTTGATGATTTTTTTGTTGTTGTTTTTTTTGCCTGGGGAAAACAAAACGAACAAGAACAAAAAAGAAGCCACACAAGACTAAAGTTCGTTACATGACACCCAAACATAGAAACTAAAGAGGGCTTCCCCCTGGTCAAACACACAGAACTGCTTTTTCCCCTTTTAAAAGCTGCAAAACCAGCTCATACCGTTAAACCTGAGCTGTTTCATGCACGTTTCATGCATAGACCAGCACTAAGATAACTCAGCTGAGATTTTAAAACCTTTGCGTTAGCGCTTCACTTCTGATTTCTTTACCAGAGGAGGACAGCAGCTCAGCACAACTCAAAGGGAACAAAACAATTAACTGTTGTGCAACAGAGCACGCTCATTGCATCTGCATGTTCAGCAATGCATTTAATTTAAACCGGTGGTGTGGATTTCTAATAGGAATATAAACTGGAGCAACAGGAGTCTGAAGGAGACCAGGATGCTCCTGGCATCCTGATGGGCTGTCGGAGGCCAGAGTGGTTGCTAGCAGGAGGGGAAGGTCGGGAGGAAATTCAGCATCACCTGGGAGCAGCGCTGGTGAATGGGAGCTCTGTTTCTCTGCCCAGCATGGAGCCTGCAGAGGGGGAGTCTGGTCCCAGAGCTGGGCGCCAAGGGGAGGGACAGCATGGAGGGTGAGGCTTAAAAGAAAAAAGAAAACCTAATAACCTGGTGCTGCAAGTGAGCTGCTGGTGAAGTCCCAACAGCTGTCAAATGGCCCAGAAATTGCAGAAACCACAAGCAGCAGGGAGCACATTTCTTCCAGGGGACCCAGAGGTCCTCAGCGTTTGCAGGACCTGATGTACAGGGCAGTAGGTGACGTGGTCACAAGAACACGTGGTTTTCCAGCACAAGAGCCGGTCAGCGTCACTTTGGCAGACAAGGCAGGGTTGCGGAACAGCCCAGCACAGCCTCTTCCCACCAGTTTTGCTGTGAGGTCCTCCAGGACCTGCCCTGGGAGTTCACAGCAGGACAGGAGCACAGCAGGACAGAGCTGAGAGAAGCAGTAACACCTTGAGCAGGGAGGTGAGTGGTGGCATGTGGATTTAATGCGGGGAGATGTTGCACAGAAATGATTCCACCTCTGCTGAGAGCAGAGCTGACAGAGGAGACGGGGCAGGGATGCAGAGAGGGTATCACAACTCTCCTTTCCTGCTGGAGGCCTCAACCCGGTCCCGCCTGCAGGTTTGCTCAGTATCGAGATTGTGCACCAGGTGTCAGGTGCTCTCTGGCCTCCAGTTACACAACAAACCTCTGCATTCCCATCACTGCACAGCTGCAGGGCTGGGGTGCTCGTGCCCGGGCTCAATTCACTCCAGCTCCTCTCTGGTGGAGTTGGGAGGCACAGCCGGGATGGGAAAACTGCTGGAAACAAGTTGGGAGAGAGAAATGCACACAGCCCTCCCTGCTGCAAGCAGAGCCCCAGCGTTGGGTGTTACAACCTAGCCTTGTTCTCATTAAACAGGTTCAACCAACACAAAACAAAAATATCCAAAACCTCAAGGGCTGTCTCAAAGCACCCGCACCACCCAAAATTTTCCAGGTTCCCCTGAGGACTGCAGAAACTCAATGAAACCAGTGGTGGTGGATCCCCAATGCTTTCTTTAGCTCATTTTACAGAGAAACAGGTAAGACATCTCCGTCAGCAACCACAGCCCCTCTGTTGCACAACCCAAACCTACCAGCAGCCGCTCCAGCTTCAGGAAGGAGAATAGGACCTGGGTGGAAATGCTTGGTGGGGCAGCAAGCTGCTCTGGGGCCGACCACAGCCTCGCTTTGCTGTTTTGGACCCTCTTCCTTGCTGTACCACGTTTTCAGTTTGCTTTGATATCACAGCTGCTTTTCCCGAGGCTGAGCAGGTTGAGTCACCACTCTCCCAGGCACAAAGCAACGGGCCAGAATCACCAAGACAACTTGACTGAAATCCAGGAACAGGATCCAGAGGCTTTTCCCCACGTGTGAGCAGAAACGCCAAGTAACGGAGACGTGACAGATGCTGCAAGAGAACGAAATTTCCAGGATGAGCCCAAGGCTTCATGTCATTCAACTGAGAAATGAAGGACTAGCAGTTTTTATTTATTTATTTATTTTAAATCGTCACTTAACTGCTTTTATTGCAGCACCCCTTGGCCACCTTTCAGAATCCTTCTCTCAAATAAATGAAAACCAGGAGGAGCACCGGGCCCTTGGCCCAAGCGTGCAGCAGCACAGGTCAAATTCCCAGCCTGGATGCTCACCAGGGTGCCGTGCCAGCTCCGGCCGCTTTGAGCTTTCAAGCCTTTTGTCACCTCTTGGGCCATGCAGGCTGTGGCCCCCTTGGCCTTCCCTATTCACAGGCTCCCTGTGTTGCCACGTCTTGGGAACGGGACCTCGCAGCCCATCTAATGCTGCTGGTGGCCGCAGCCCAGCTCCACAGCAGATTACTCTTCTAGGCTTGACAACACAAGGAGGGATGGCTTTAGGCACAGACCCTCTTGTTCCAGCACAAATCACTCGAGCTGGGCTCTCTGATCACCACAGACCCCCTGTTGTAGCAATCCTCCAGCAGTCCACACCAGGAGGACAACCATTTTTCCCAGCCTGGAGGATGCTGGAGGCAGCTCCAGCAGCAAACCTCGCATCCCCTGAGGCACCATCTGATACAGCAGTTTTATAACCTCAGCGATGCTTCACAAGCTGGACAGAGACCCCCCAGAGCATCACAGCAGAGGAGCATCTGCGTCGGATGTAGATGGGTGGCAAGATACTGTGCTGAGAAACACTCTGCTATGCTCTTTTATTTGGCATCAAATATTTGCTGCTCACTTTGAAAGCCCCATATTTTTTTTTTTTCCCTGGTGTCAAGGAGGATGAATAATCTTTTTGGCTCTAGGACATGCCAGAGTCATCAATTGCTCTGAAGTAAGGGACAGGACCGCTATTCCCACACTGACATCCACAGATAGAGCTGACACCTGTGTAATAATTGAGGGCATTTCCTTCAAAAGAAGGAAATACATAACATTGACTGGAAAACCCACATAATTTAATCAAGGATTCACTTCAAAGGCTGGCAACTCCTTTTGAAAGCTAAATGTCTATATTCAGCACTGAACTGCTTCATTTCAGCATGAAAATTGCTATTTCAGATTCTTTTCTTTCAATAAATGAAAACACAGAAGAAAATCTGGGCTATCAGCCCAGGCTTGTAACAATTCAGGGTTTTTCTTGGCTTTTTTGAGGGCCCTTATTGCCAGATTCTGAGATGCTGGCAGGATAAATCTAAGTCATGGAAATCATGAGTTTCATGACATACACATTTTATTCCAAACCCTAGCTGATAAAATTAAACACAGGAAAGAGCCAGGACTTTTATCCAGCTCCTTAATTACCATCTGGAGCCTGGCAGCTGAAATCAGATCAAACTTTTGCATAGAAAAAGGAAGAAAAATTGCTATTAAAATGGGGAAAGAGATGAGACTTTACAAAGAGCTTGAGTGGAGACACCCAGACATCCCAACACTGTCCGGATCCATCCTGCCAGGGACTGTGCATCTCCCACTCGCTCTAGAGTGCTGTGGTAGCCTATCCCATTACAGCAGAAGTGGGAAAGATGCCTCAGTTTTAGTTTTTGGGAGCTTTTTGAGAAAGGGTTCCTATTTCAGGTATCTGAATAGCACCCAGCAAAACTTCTTGCTTATGATGGGTGCACAGAGAAGAAGGACAGCATGGCTCTCTCTGCCTCCTTAGCCGGTCCAATCCAGTGGCACGTCCTGGGTGTAGAGGAACTTTCCTTTCATATCCCTGCAGCTTCTGGAAAATTATTGAAGGCAATGTGAGGGAGCGCCTGCTGGGAACCACGTCTTAACAGATAAAGGATGATTTAGCACACCACAGAAACACAGCAGGTTGCTGCAGAGCACCACAAGCAGGACTTGCCAAAGGTAATTTGCCCACAACAGACATAAAATGCAAACTAATAGGTTGTATGTATTCAAAGGGACTGAAGGTAAGGAGAGAAGCAAAAGGTACAGTGAAGCTGCACTTGGAAAAAAAGATAGCTGGCACCACATGATGACAAACTACTCTCCATTTCAACAGTAATTTGGAGATGGGGTTAAATAGCAATGAAAAAAAAACCAAAATATTTTCAAATGAGGAGATCCAAGAAATTTGCATCTAACAATTTTAAAAGAGCTGGCCAAGAAATCAACTGTTTTATTAATTTTAATTTTTCATAAATCTTGAAATATTGCCTGGATCCCTGGGGGTCATGCTGTGCCACCGTTTTAATACTTCAATTACAGGCTTGTCAATCTCATTTTGAGCTACAAAAAGCTAACCTTATGGCCGATACAAAATTCATGGTTAATAAACAATTAATAGGTGATGCAATCCATGACAGTGAAAAAGGACTTGCTGAAAATGGGTGCCACTGAGCTAAAGAGGGTCCTGGTTTAGGTCAGAATGTAAGAATACTGTTCTTATTTGTTCTTATTCGTTCTTTCATGTTATTCAGCATGAAAGTACTTAGCTGCCTGTTAGCTGTTTGAGTCAGCCCGATGGCAATGTGGCTTTACTGGAGGCTGAGAACCTACCCGCGTGCTCTCTCGTTTAACAATGCTGAAAACAGTTAAGTACAGGAAAAATTGTGTAGAAAACCGCAAGTCCTGGCTCCTCCACCCTTTTCAGTCCTGCCTCAACGCTTTAGTCCCTTAAGTGAAGACAGACTGCAGTGCAACCGGACGGTTTTGGCTCAAGAAGTTTTTGGATGAGATCTTCTCAGCTCGTTCAAAGACAATGACAGAGAACTGTAATACCTTCAAATATATCTTCTACTAATACAGAACAGACAAGATAGATCTGTAAATCACATACAAGTGTAAAAGATTGTTGGTGTGGCTACAGACTGCTCTTTCCCTGAACTAGATTTACATCCTGCTTTCTGCCTTCTTATAACCCTCTCTTTTTTTTGTTTGCAGCTGAAGAACTGATCGAATGAGACAGAAGATCTACGGGAAAAGTGTAAGTGGGGAATCAAATTTTGTATTTCAAAAGGCAGCTTCATCTCTCACATGTGAATAAAACACTCCTAACGTCAGTCTCTGCCTTGCTTCTGTGTATTGGGATTCGTTTGCGCACCTCTTGCTTACTGGTTAGGAGTGGTTTGGCAGAGGCAAAGTGTCTGTGCCCCTTCTAACCTTATTAATGGAAGAGAAGTTATTTAGAAGAATTTAATATTTTATAAAGATTACTGGCAGCAGAAGGGCCCTATGTGCATTCAGGAGTGTGCCTAATGTATTCATTTTGAAGGCATAAATCATATATGGTTTATGATAGCTCACACTTTGTATTCAGGGAAAACTCCAGCTATTGCCCAGCCAGACACACAGCCACTGAAAATCCACCTGTCGGCAGCCAGTTACCAAGTCAGAAAAAATTAAAATCCAATGATTTATGGAAGTATGGCATTATCCATCTTTCTCCACCTTGTTCTTCCCAAAGCAGTGAGGTCTCTGAAATAGCGAAACGCATTCAGCATGGAGGGATGTGGGAGGAAGGACTGATTCATGCTGTATTTTGGGAGTGGTTTTCAGGACATTGGACGACTTCTTGGTGACTTACACCTAACCAAGTCACAGAGCCAGAGTGCTGAGATCCGTGTTAGGTTTGTGACCCATGTGTCTTTTTGCGAGTTCCTTAATGCATCTTGGTGTTTGTATGAGTGAAATGTACTTGCTGGCTAGTTTTGTAAATCCTCATTGCTGACATGCCACACATTTATTTACAGATGGACATTGGTGCCAGGCAGCTCAAACACAGCTTTTAACAGTCCCAGGAAGACTGCGGGGACAATGAGAGTTCGTCTCAAAGGGGATGCGATCTGTACCCTTTTCCTGGTGGTAGCACTTTGCTCTTTACTCTACACCCAGCTGGAGCATTTAGCCCCCAAAGGGAACAAGGAACCGACGCAGAAGCAGCCTTCAGTAACACAGAGAATATTCTCTGACCCCCGAGCACCTGGGAGTCCCACGCCAGCAGAGGCAACAGCACCCAGACCCCAGTTAATTCCTACCATTAGACGAACAGAAGTGGCTAACAGAGTCCAAACTGCGACCCCAGCCCCATCGATCGATTCTGCCTTCAACTTCAAGCGCTATCTCCTAAACAAGGACAACAGGAACTTCAATCTCCTCATTAACCAGCCCAAGAAATGCAGGAGAACACCTGGAGGTCCCTTTCTGCTCATTGCTATCAAATCGGTAGTTGAAGACTTTGACAGACGGGAGATTGTCCGGAAAACTTGGGGCAGGGAGGGTTTGGTGAACGGGGAGCAGATTCAGCGAGTGTTCCTCCTGGGAACACCAAAGAATAGGACAGCATTGGCGACATGGGAGACCCTGATCCACCAGGAGAGTCAGACATACCGGGACATTTTACTTTGGGACTTCATGGACACTTTCTTCAATCTGACCCTGAAGGAGATCCACTTCCTGAACTGGGCTGCTGAATTCTGCCACAATGTGAAATTTATTTTTAAAGGTGATGCTGATGTTTTTGTCAACATTGAGAACATTGTTGACTTCCTCGAGAGACATGACCCCACTGAGGACCTCTTTGTTGGGGACATCATCTACAATGCCCGTCCCATCCGCATTCAAAAGAGTAAATACTATATCCCAGAGACAATGTATGGGCTAAGCATCTATCCAGCCTATGCAGGAGGAGGAGGTTTTCTCCTATCCAGCTGCACCATGAGGAAGCTCTCCAGGGCTTGCAGAGAGGTGGAACTCTTCCCCATCGACGATGTATTTTTGGGCATGTGCTTACAGAGAATCAACCTCAAACCCATTTTGCATGAAGGATTCAAGACCTTTGGTATTGTCAAGCCTTCTGCTGCCCCACACCTACAGACATTTGACCCCTGTTTCTACAAAGATCTCATGGTAGTTCACAGTCTGAAAGTTGCTGAGATCTGGCTAATGTGGAACCTGCTCCACAGTCCAAGGCTTTCCTGTACTCAGAAGAAGCAAGTGAAGAAGCCTTTCCAATGGAAAAGGCAAGCTCAAATAGCAACACAGGCATCACCCCTCAGATAATGCAGGCAGACTGCAGCATAAACAGCAAACCAGCTGAGAAAGGGAACCTGGAATTTTTGCAACCAAATGAACAGACTTTAGAAGTAAAGTATTTTAGCACAGCCTATTTACAATGAGAAGACAACAAACCATTGCAGAAATAAGTCAAAATTCCACATTTGCACACACATACCATGTAGGTCCTTCTCCATTAATGTGTCCAAATTATCATAACAGTATCTTTAATTTATTATTATTTATTAGAATTACAGTAGTGCTTAGCAGGCCAATGTGTACAGGCACATTGCAAAATGCAATCCATGGAGATTTTTCAGCATTGTTAGACATGTGCAAGATGGAAGGAGAAAGAGGGAAAGAGATGAAGCCAAGAAGCACAGGGATCGCTGTCAACTTGTTACCTTGATTAGGACTGGAATTACTCAGACTCAATGAGAAATGACCAAACTACACAGTTAACTAGAGTAAAGGAAATCGAGTGTCCTCAGTGGATGCTCAAATCAAATCACCACTGCCTGGTTGGCTTGCTGTAAGCCTCAGAAGAAAAGGAGAGCTATTGAATCAGAGTTCCATATGTTGCAGATAGGACGTACTACAAGAAAACAAGCTTGGGGGCTGGGGCTTGAGCAGAAGACAGACAAGTACATAACTGGGAAGGGGCAGATTTCTGAAGGGCCTTTAAAAAAGGAAAAGAAGAACTTTTAGCTGATCCCTTTTTGTGTCTTGATTTTTCATTATTTGTAGCAACACAAGAGTTCAAATACATGCTCCACTGACACACTGTCAGGACTCAGGGGACCAGCTTAAGGCACTTTAGTGAGCTCAGACTCTACATTATGCCGACTGGAACTCAGTGAAAACTCAGTTGTCCAGCAGCATCCAACCTCTCTCCCACCGTCTTAATCCAGATCTTCAGAAGGCTTGCATCTGGAGATCCTTTGGCCCTTTGCTCTTGAGGGTGAAATCACACAGAGCTGCTGCTTGCATCACTTTTGAGAGCTCCTTCAGACCAAAGGAAGACTTGTCAATGGACTGGGCTGGTTTCTCTAGACCTCGGTGCTCTTCCTGGCATACAGTTAACTGCAAAAAGCAGCCAAGACTTTCAACATTGCTGCGGGTGTCATGTGAAGGGAGAAAGCAGTCTTCAGACAAAAGAGCTTCAGAATAAAAGCCTTTCTAAACTTACTGCAAAAAAGCAGAAACCCACAGCAATCTTTCTGTTGGTAGATGATTCTCCATGCTTCAGTTAGCCTGTAACTTTGTAAGTATTTTAAGCATCAGACAAAAACACTGGACTGCTTATTTTTTCAAAGAACTGTCAATACTTCAGAGCATTTTGTTTTTCCAGCAGCAGATTACCATAAAAGAACGTCCTTTTCTTGGATACTGAAGAGGAAGCAAATCCCTCAAAATCAGGGTTAAAAAGCTATGAAATTTTGGGGGGCAAAGAGCCTGGATCCACTTCTGATACTGTATTTACTAATCCTTTTGCAATCCGCCCCCCACTTCCCCTCAACAGAACTTCTATTCATCAGAGTATCCCAGATGCCATCCCCCTTCAGGAGGGGGCATCCACACAGCTCCAAAGGAAACGACAGTCAGTCATAAACCTCCAGGAAGCTGCTTTCCCTTAAACAGAGCCTGCAGAACAGCTGCACGTCAGACCTGGGTATATCCTTCCTCCCATCCAGCTGCAGGCTGGACTCAGTTCTTGTATTTACTATGCACACAACATGAAGGAAAACATGCTGGTAATATCTATCAATAGACTATTAATAATTGTCTTGCATGTTATCATAATCTTCAGAGTTTAAGCCTTATGGTAATGTATTTCCAGGGAAAGGCTAGCCATGTAGAAATCAAAGGACCGTAAATTGAATTGGGATATTTTCAGGATGAGACCCTGAAACACAAAAGTCTCACCCAAGCTTTATAAGGAGCTCTGTAGGGTGTGGGAATACACCAGAGCCTCACTGGTGGGAGAAAGTCAGCTGTGCCCCTGTCTGCTAAAGTGTGTGATACATATGTATTTATGAGTTTGTACAGAAATGTATTACCTGAGATTAGTTTACAGTTTGGGAAATTATTTATACCATAAATAAAAGATAGCATGCTGGCATGCTTCCAGTTGTCAGAGTAAGTCTGTTGAGCACATCTGCACGCATACAAGACTAACACCACATGTATTTTTCATGAAGACAGCAAAACATGAAAATGCATTATTCATTGTTTTGGATAACTTGGTAAGTCTTTCCTTATGCTGAACTTAACTTAATGGCAACAACAGAAAAATAAAAACAGCTTACCTAATGATTTGCTACAAAGCAGCCAGTCGGGTTCAGCAGTCTTTACTAAGATCTTCCTTTTAAGTCTGGAGATGCATTAATTAAGGTTTGGCTCCTCCCTCTATGATGTCTTCAGATCTGCAATCTACCCACAATACAACATTAACAAGCACATTTTGTCCCAGATCAAAGTAGCAGTTTAACATCCACCTGTGCCGGTGCATACCCTGGTGGCTGGCAGAAACAGAATTAGTGCAAACTGTTCACTCCATTGCCTTAGTCTGTGGAATAGCTCATTTCTTTGTCCAATGAATATAAAGAAAGATACATCTGCTTTTATTTGTCAGTCTTTGCTGCATGGCCCCTTTAACCTGGTTTTGAAAGTTTCCATTTGCTTCTGCAGTTGAGCTGGAAGTTTACAGACTTCCAAATACCAGCATAACGCGCTGGGGAAATACTGGAGGGCAGAGCTGTACCCATTGCCATTTATTAAACTCTACTTACTGCTACAGCAGGCAAAAAGTCTTTGACTGCAGATTGTTTCCTAAAAGATGGGGGTCTTTTCAGAAAACTCTAAAAGCCTAGGTGTTTATGAGAACGAGTAGGAAAGACCCTCTACTGACCTCCTTTTGAAGTGACCTGCTAGACATGGATCCAACTCGGCTCTGAATGCTCTGGTGCAGCTTGTAAGGGAAATGCAAAGCATGCAGATTATTTTATAGAGATGGATCAGTTATCTTCCCTGTAGGCAGAGATTGCAAGATGCATAAAAAGAACATTGCTGCCTAGCTTACATCAAGGAGGAGAGGGAAAAGTGGGATACCTAGAGAAACCGTAACGCTAAAAATATATATGACAGGCTAAAAGGCAAACTCACATTTAAAAGCTTACATTTGGCTCTGTTTTTGGCAGCAGTGACCACTGAGTGAACACTGAAATACTTGAAATGCCACTCTGAAACGAAGCTGTTTGCTTCAGGTGCTCAGACGTGGACTTCAGTACCTAATTTCAGGTGTGGCAGTGGAACCAACTATGCATTTCCTATGAAGGGCCTTACTTTCCATATGAACTTGTTTTGCCTGCAAGGAAGAGGGCACAGAAGCACACTAACTTATGCATTAAGCATGTGAAAAGCAGACACCAACCATTCCACTTTACCTCTCTAAGCATAACAAAATTTGCAGAGTAAACATAAATCCCAACTCAAAAGGTTTTGTAAGGCCTCACGACGCCTCCCAGAACACCCAAAATGTCCATTTCAGAAGGAAATTCTGGGTGGCTTTAACTAACTGGCTAATCCAACGCACCAGGTAGTGCTTTGCTACAAGCTTTGCTTGGTAATTTTGTTTATTACTATAACCCATGATGAGAAAAGAAAACAAAAACGTCCTGTGTGGGTAACCACCAGTATCAAGCAAGGCAAGCAGAATCCCTTGAGACAGAAATAAATATCTGAAGCTAATACAGTACAGTAGGTTTTATTGAATCCCAGGGATCCACACACAGTCAATTTTTTCCCTACTACACTTAAGTAGCCAGATTTGGTCATTATAACGAGCAGAGCTGGCTTGAACCTCACATTCAGCACCTCCGAAATTATAAACTGGTAGCGAATGCCAAGATCTCTCATTGGGTCAGGCCACTGCTGACTTAGCCATCATAAAAAAGAAAGCCAAAGACGGCTCTGAAGCAATTGAGTGTTAAAATATTGTGCTTCCTGTCTGCAGTTTAATTATTCATCTTTTTACAGTGGGTTCTCGGAAGCAAACCCCAGCTGCAAAAATCAAACAGCACAAAATAATCAAACGTCTCAGAGAATCCTCGCTAAATATGAGAACTGAGAACATTCCCCAGAGGGCTGAGACCCCATCAGACCCCGTGGGGGGAGTCTACCCAAGCCCGGGCACAGCCCGGTTTGAAGAACTGAGCCCCTGAGTTACATCTACCAGATGGAGTTGGAGGTCTTAGCAGCCCTGAAAACCAGCCCAACGCATTCCCCTAATAATGCTGCTAACTTCACTAAAGTCTGTCAAAACCAGTAAAACCTTAAAATTCAACTTTCCGTGATTTCTTCACACTTATGGTCAGTATGAAAACCAGACTGAGAAATGAGAGGGGAAACTAAAACCCAAAGCATAAGTGCATTTGCATCCCTCCAAGAGCAGCAAACAGCTCCCCCAACAGCCCTGGCCAAGCCCAACGCTCTCCCTGCAACTCACCCAAACCGAGCTCCCGCATCTCTCCCTTCCTTTCCCAGCCCATCCTTCGACAAGTCCTGGGAAAGACACAAAACTACACAGGTCCTCAGCGACTGTTTTGTCCCCTGGGGGCCGACTGAGCTGGGTGGAAATAAAGCCATGGTATTTCAAGGGTTCAGTTTTCCAAGAGAGACCAGCTGAGGCGCAAAGGGAACGACGTGATTCGGGCTGTTTTGATTACTTTCCCGATTGGACTGCATGCAATTTGCGTGTGTGTGGAAGGGAAATGATGACTGGTATTTAAAATAAACACCTCTCTGAAAGATATTAATAATAGAACAAAAGTTAAGCACTAACGGGAATCTGTGGCATAGGTTTGAAATATAACAACACTTAAAACCAGCTTCCAAAATCGCAATACACACACTATAAGCTGACCAAACTAATAACATTTAAAGGGGAATGAATTAGCATATGGAAGAGAAAAAGGTTACATTAAAGCATTAAAGTCTGGTCCAGAATGAAAGTTACTGTTATAACACTACCTTACAGTGCAGTACACAGCCTTAGCAGCAGACTCCAGCTCACCTTTCCCACTGCCTCATGCAGAAAGCCTTCCCAGATCATGAAAAGGAGCGATTCTGCCTCCTGGAAAAAGAAACATCCCCACAAACCAACCAAAAGGCTTAGATATAAAGTTTGGCAGATAAACACTTTGAGCAGTTTTATTAATTACAGCCAAAATTCACACAGGTAGAGAACATGGTATTTAAGTTCAACCAAATTCCTCCAAGTAACATGTACATTCCCTGCAAAACCAAATCCCTTCATAGGTGCAGCTTGCGCTCATTGAACTGATTAGACCCTGGCCTTGAACAAAGCCCCCTACTTCATTAACTCCTGATCCTCTTTTCATGCTTGAGTTACATCTTCAGTAAGCTTCATTTTTCATTTTCCCTTATTTTACTTCAACCTTACCTTACCTCTGAAACATCCTGGGCCACACCTTCCACAAAGAGAACTAACCGGAGCCGATTTGTATTTTATTAACTCCACAAACACACACAGCGATGTACTCATTTGGCTACACGTGCTGTGCCAATTTGTGTCTGACAGACGAGCCACAGAAGACTGCCTTTGTGTCGGTGCAATCATGATATAGGAGATGAAATAACAAAGGTGTCTATGGGACAAAAGCTGACACGAAACAATTGTATCCGAGCTGGCTCAGAACATTTTTTGCATCACACCACCAAAAGTGAGGCTCTAACAACCTGCAGAAAGTCAGCGTGAACCAGGCACCAGCACCCTCAGTTTCCCTTGGAAAAAGCCAGCTGGAGCGTCCAGCCAGCCCCAGTAAGGATGAATCTCCATCTTGCCGTGATGCTGAGCCCTAGGATACACATTGTTTTATGGTTTTGTCGGGAGGTCTGGAACGTGAACGATCCTAAGTGCATGAATCAGTTCTCACACACCACCCGATAGTTATTTCAGCAAAAAAAAAAAAAAAAAAAAAAAACAACTGTTTAGAAAGAGAAGTGTAACAGTTCCTGGCAACAGAAAATTGGGTTTTCTTGACAGGAACTGCGTTTTTGGGAACCGAGGGCTCTAGTATTACACAGCAGCACTGCTCTATACAGCACTGCTTGTAACGCTCGCAGAGCCCAGGGACTGTGTGCAGGCCTGCGAGTACGGGAAGAAAGATGAGCTTCACCTCCGAACAGAAGGGCTCAAAGATCAGCTTTATTAACCCAAACAAATGAAATACTGTGGCAAATGCTGCGATATTCAAAGCTAAGCAGACAAGTGCTCGCACACGTTCTCACCGTTTCTGTATGGAGCAAGAAGGCACACATCAAGAAGGGATTGTATGCATGTTTTATTAAAAATGCAATTGTACTTAATGCTGTATCAAAGAAACGGTTGTATCACATGAAACCAAAATGATGAACCAATGCACGTGTTGCAAACATGCAGGATCTGTATAAAACCACACACAACCCTATGCACATGCTTAGATGGGATCAGACACAGCCCAAACCTCTCGGTTCCTCTGGGAGGGGAAGGGGAGGCAGCCAGCCCAGCCAAGCTCACGCTGGCACAGTGCTGCACCCTGAGCACGCCCTGGCAAGGAACCTTTGGTTCTGATGAACAGCCTCGCCCCAGCCCCTCCGTCCCACCACACAGCCATCCTCACCTCCTAACCCGGAGCTCCTCTAGGCCCTCGTCCCTCTCCATTCTGGCACTTCAAAATTGCTATCAGCACCCCCACTCCTAAACTTTTCATGCCAACAAGTCCTCAAGGCCCCCCACCAGCTCCCCTAATGCATCAGCACAGGAACAGCTTGGCTTAGTCCAAACAGGAGCAAACAAAATGAAGTATCTCAGAGAAGTGAGCTACAAACAGCTGCAGTTACAAAGGGTGAGTGGGGAAAACCCAAAAGAGCCGGTCCACGTATCTCCCCAGGCCCTTCCGAAAGGAAGCTGCAGACAGCCAAAAAACAAAAAAACCCCACACACCAAAAAAAAAAAAAAAAAAAAAAAAAAAAAAAAACAAAACC
>VXAA01005178.1:122490-157245 GCA_013399115.1 Anseranas semipalmata
TTTAAACACAACACAAAAGCCAGTGTTATTTACCATACTTTAAAGACTTTCCTTTCCCAGTGCAGGGGAAAAAAATTATACTATGCTTTAATGTGCCTACTGTGAAACAGGCTGCAAGTTATGTTAGTTTTCATATTGCTCCTGTGGAGAACGTACAACATCGTCTGTGAAAGGAGGAACGCTACTAAGGTACTTCAAGCCTAATGCCCAAAAGACAGTAAAATAAAAAGGACTAATTGATAAGAAAAAAAAAGCAAGAACATCCATGGTTTTATTACAAAAACACCCAGTAACTGTATTTAACACAAAACAGTAACTGAGAGTCTCATTTTATTTTGCTTTCAGTGTACATGCTCATTATTATTCCATTTAATTTACAGAAGGGCTATGTAAAATGAAATTAAAATTAGAGAGGAAACAAAAGGAAGGTTGAGGCATAGAATTTTCTTAGCAAGCAATGATCACAGGAGACAGCACAGATTGAACAGGGATTCAACAGGAGTGACACCTAGGGATAAAGGTAAACAGTAACTTTTTCCTTATCCATTAGATTCTCCGTGGGGCTTTTTGTTTGTTTTAGCAAAACAGTTTAGAGTATCACAGTATACAGGAAGACTAAATGGCAAAGAACGTCTCACACACACACACCACATTTATCCCTGCTACTGGTCCAGGATCCAAAACTTCAGTTAACATTCGATTTCCTATCTCTCATTCATTGATAAACTATACAGGATTACACTGTACATGGAGTTAAAATTACAAAAATGTCATATTTACAAAATCTGTACACACATAGTAAAACTCACAAAATTGTCATCTATGTATCACAAGTTGCTACACCAAAATATTAAAAATGGGATAAAATTATACATTTCTCTTGTCCATTTTTAAAAAGGGTTCAATATTTCAAAGACAGACCACCTATTTCCCCCAAATAAGACTGATAAGAGAACTAGAAACCTAAAGTATCCTCCTGGGATAAAATGTTGCGAGCAGCATCTCCCAACTAGAAAGAAGCCTATATCCTGTCTGCTGGGGTGGGGTGTGCAGTTAGCATATATGTACAGAAATGGTGAAACTACAATAAGGATGTCTTTGGCTAAACCTTTGGCATAAATTAAAATCATACATCAAAAGTTACAGAAAATGTTTTCTTGGTGATGGCAGAGCTTGGGGATTTCTTTCTGAGATACTGTTATATACAAGTTTTACTTTCTCTAAGGAAACGGGGTAGGAAAAAAGGATTTGGGGAACAGATGAAAATGAGGCAACACTAGTTCTTCATCAAATTTTTCTGATGTAAGAAACATTGTATCAAACCTTTTCACTAAAACATAATTCAATCATAGAAATAACCTCTTCCAGAATTTCTTTTTTTGAAACTGCGTATGAAAAAAATCAGTAAACCAGCCATGGCAGAAAAAAATTGTTTCAGCACATCAAGTACATATTAGTGCAGGAAGGTGGATTAACTTGATCCACTGTATAAATAAGCTTTATGCACAGCGTACATTAAATAACCATCACACCCCACTCACACCCAGTACACAGATGCTCCTCAGTGAAGATAAACGTTTATCAAGTAATTAAAGTGTATGTAGTGCAAATGTTACAACCAAGTATTATGCACATGCTACTTGCTTGGTTTAAAGTTACACAAAGATGTGGTGCCTGAAATCATGGACATATATACATCCTTGTCACACTTGGTACAATGTCCTAAGCCACAGAAATACCGATGTGTTTATATCTATATATATACACACACACGTTTTCTTAAAATGTGACCACCACATCAATACAGTAACACAAACAGACTAAAAATCAATACCTGCTTCCAGATGCTCCAAGGCTCAGAAAGTTTGTGCTTCTAACTCTTGCAGTCATTACATGCCCCCCTTCCATGTCCCCCTTCTGCCAGCTGAGACGAGGGGACAGTCGTCAGGTCTGTGCTGCATAGGATGAGGGCAACTGAGAGGAATAAACGACGGCACAGGCACCTAAGCTGCTTTCCTCCATCAACAGTTCCATGCCCCATGATGAAGGGTTGAGAGAATTTCCCCTCCACACCGCTCCTGGGTGGAAAGGCTTATTGAAAAAAACAAAAATCATAACGTGCTTTCCATATTATAAGTGGCAGCAAATCAAGGCACGCTGTACTAATTCTGTAGCATTTAGATTAGCTGACTTTGCAGGGGATGCTCACTGGGGAAGGTCCGACGTTCTCAACTGGCTGCTGGGCCTTGTTGGGCCATAGAGAGTAACAGAAGCTATATGATTATTCTGCATCACCTGCAAAAGGATGGCAGGGAAAAAGGAAAATTAAAAGAATTGTAGACCAAACAGGAACTCGAAGAGTGCAAATAGCAAATATGGAACTGATCTGCCTGAAAAAAGAAATCCCAACAACAGAAGAAAAAAAAAGCAACCAACAGGAAGCTCGTGGCTAGTTCCTAAAAACAGCCTCTAGACTTCTATGACATTTAAACACCAGCGGTATTTGGAGCTGAGCTCATGCATCTCCTGCTAGTACAAGCCCTAGGTGACAGACCTGAAGGGCCAGCTTCAACATGCAAATGCACAACCTCCTAGAAGAGATTGGAAAGTTGCCCGTTCTGCCAACAATCTCTAAAAACACAGTCCCTTCCAAATGCTGGCTTTTGTTGAAATACAAAATAAGAAGCCCATAAAAAGTAATAACAGCAAACTCCTCATCTTCTTTGCTCAAATAAATCAACCTTTTTCTCCTTACCTCAAAGATCATTCGTTGCAGTCCAAAGCAAAAGGTTGACCCAAACGGGTTAGTGTTGTTCGGAGATGATGACCTGAACAGAAGGGAGGGGAAAAAAATGGACACATAAGGACTGGGAACTTCTTGGAAATAACAACCACTCAATAATATAAGGTAAATTACAGCATCTTTATCATGTTAAATGGCTTTCATAAGAAGAAAGTAAATCTACGTTATGCAACACCACTGCTAGTTTCCAAATGAACCAGAGGATACCTCTGCTTAATGTCCCAGAAGGGTTCCTAACACCAAGGGAGAAAGTAATCAAAGCTACTAATGACCTTTACAGGAAAACCCTCTTCCACTGAACTTGGACAGGAAGAATCCTGGAAATAAACAGGGAAGACAGAAGCACCATATAATTTATTAACAAATTATTTTTGTTCAAGATCCTTTACCATTCTTCAATCTACTTTCTCTCTCTGCCTCTTTCAAATGTATTTACTATATGCTATTTATTAATCCATGTTAAAAATCAGTCTGTAAGATGCTGAAATGGAATAATCTAAATCTTATTAAACGGTATTTTCAAGATTAATGCATCACTTGTCATTCAAATAATTTGGATATTTTTTGATCATATATGTGATGATAGCAGACTCCAGCTGACTGCAATGAATTTTAGATTACGGCCAAGAAAACATTAGGAAACAGTCAGCTTTTGGCCTTTCTTGTAACTGGTTGGTTTCTCAAAATGCGTGTCTGAGACATTTAGAGATGTGCTCAGTAAAGCAAACTCTGGTTGATTTAGAACACAGGAAAAAAAAATACAAAGGGCTCTATGTAATCACTATTTCACCCCAGCTTTATTTTACATGGCTTCTGCTCTAACTACCTCACTGGCATACAATAGGAGTAAGGGGAACAAAGGGCACAATGCTTTAAAGGAAAAAAAAAAAAAAAGAAAAGAAAAAAAAAAAAAGAAGAAATCAAACTCAATCATATGAAAGCCTGATGACAAAACCTTGTTTGGTATATCTGAAAATACTGAAGTATTTTCAGAGTACCCATAAGCTAACACTTGTCCTGACATAAATCACAGTTTCATATTGTATCACAGAAGGGTAGCTCTGCAAACAGGTGATGCCTGTTTTACCCAACCACCAGCTCAATCCCTGTAGGAACAGAGCAAATTTAAGCATACTGTTCTATCTTCAGTCAGTCTAAAAGAACTGTAGAACAACCACATACGTTCGTAGGTGCAAAACTTCTTCAGACAGACTGCTGCCATATGTTCCAGACACTGATGTATGATGTCATGTTGTTGAAATGCATGTGACTATAGTATAAGCAATCTACACTATTTATTACACAGAAATAGTCCTTTTGTACGCTTGTTAGATCTTCCCTAGATTTTACAGTTCAAGGAATTTTGGAAATGTTTTCATTCTGCATGTCAGCCTTTAACTCCTCTGAGAGCAGTTACCTAGTCTTGTTAGTGGCCAGAAAGTAGGAAGCTTTAAACAACAAAGAATCCCAGAAGTAACTACTGCAATAAATACTCCTCCTCCACATAAACTCATCCTCTGTTATCAGCTCATTCTCTGCCAAGCAAAAGAAAGAGAGATCTTTACCTGTGCAGTACCACTGGCTTCTCTACAGGGTGCCCCAGAAGGTCCTGAATACTGTCCCACTGAAAATATGTCAAAGACCTTGGGTTAAAATGAGTCACAGGAAAACTTTTTTTTTTTTAAATCTAGGAAGACAGTCGTGTATCTCTGCAACATGCTCGATTGCCAAATAACATAGAAGCTGTATTTACAGAAGTATTTTTTTGACTAGAGCCATACTCAATAATAGAAACCATCAGGGCTAGGAAATGCTCTCACTTTTTCTTATTTTTGTCTCAAAATAGCTTTAAATTAGAATAATTAATATGAAAAATTATATCGGTCTTATGGAAAAAATGTACCTGGAAAGTCTTGTAGCATTTCAGGGACACCTTAGAGAACAAGTTTTCTCTAAGCAGCCGTGGGAAGCCTCAGCTATATATCCTTTTACATACCTTTGCAGAGGGAAAAATAGCATCACAGCTACCCCTTCCAAAAACCTTTCCTTCATTTAAGAGGCAGGTTTGATAAAGAAGAGGAAAGCTGCCCTATTTAATGACAGGGAATTTCCAGCAATTTTCATCACTGTAAACAGACTTCATAAAAGCTAAAGTTTCACATACAAGATTGAAATAAGTCAAAGCACTGACGGATGTAACTCAAATCAAAAATCAAAGAACTGTGGCTTCCAAGTTGCTCACTACTATTTTTTTTCCCCCAGTGTGGGGCCCAGAATTCACCAAGGAAAGTGAACCCTAGGAGCCAAGAGAACTGCACTGACCCTGGCTGAATGTTAACTGTAGAGTCACTTCTAAGCAAAATTTTTAAGAAGTTTTTCCAACTTAAAAAGCTCTTAAACACGCAGCAGCAACTGCCCAGTTGGGAATTTCACCCAGGTGACATAAAGCTATACAATCCTCAAGGAGTCTGCTGCCCTCAGGAGGTGTCACACTGGTAGTGACATTTTTGTGAGGCCTGCTGCTACCTGAAAAATGTCCCATTACTGGCACCCTTCAGAAGAAAGGGGAACAACACTGGAACTTCTTGGTTAGTTACTGCATGTCTTCAAGAGCTACATTAGACAGAAAAGCTCCGTGCAGATTTCAAGAACGTCTCTTCCATTTTGCATTCAGCCACCACTTGTGTCACTTCCCTGTATCACTTGCTATACTGTTCTATTTCTACCTGCAGTTATCTTAAAATGCAAAGTATGCAGTAATTAAGCTTATTCAAAGTGTGCTATTACAAACACCTTCAATCCTTACAAGACAAAAAAAACATTTGAACTACTAAACATGCTTGCATTAAATTTTGGCTTTCAACTTTTCTATGTTAAAACAACATAATACAACTACTATTATTTCTTCAAATTGCACTGCAAATTCAATATAGATCATTTTGGAGGTTTAAGGAAAAAAGGAAACCATTCAGTTCTGTACAGACTTACCTTGCTGTACGTTGTACATGTTTCAGTCTGTGAATCAGCACTATCTATGAAAGAAAAACAGAAAAGCCTTTGTAATTCATGCTCAGTCTCCTGAATAATCCTTTATTCAGGGAGGTTAGTTCAGATAGACATACAACTAATACATCAGTTCATATACAAATTTACTAGCGTTTACGAGCAACCAGAATTATCAACAGCATTGATTAAATGCCAGTTAATGGGATTAAGCAAATCTGCCTACTTACAAGTTCCAAGCCCTAATGCTATATATGTTCGTGCTGTACTGTTGCATATAAGAATGCCAGCATGAAAGAAACCACATCTCCGTACTAACATGCCTATCACAGACACTCATCAAGACAACACAATGTGCCACGCATCTAGCCCAAACACTACTGCATTTGGAAAGGAGGCTGGCAAAACTGAGAGCTTGAAGCTAAAAGTACCACTCTCAGAAACAAAGCAGAGAGCTTGGGAATTACAGTCCCCTGTATCACTGATGCAGAAAGAAAAAACCCCAACCCTGTATCCATTAAATAACAACAAACCACCCTGCAGGTGAGAACAGCATCATATTTATGCTTACAGTCTCAAAAATTAGTTGTTTGCTGCTGGTTTCAAGAGTTTTATACATATATTTGGGTACTTCTGAATACTGAAAGCATCTTCCTGAAGCAGTAGGAATTAAGCTAGATGCTAAAGAAGCCAAACATAGCAAATGGTCTTTAATTTGATTGAAAGCTCCTCCGTATTTCTACCTACTAAATAAATGTGGTCTCCTTATGGTGAAAGTTTAGTGTCTGCGCAACTTAGCTCTGTCAAGTTACTGTCTGAAGCTGAAGCACAGAAGGGAGTAACTAAAGCTGCGTCATGCATTGCCACCAGACGGAAAAAGATGGGCTCTTCGTAAGTTTTGTAACATTTGTTTTGAACTTGTTGTGCATCCTGAATATAAGCTACAGACCAGCAGGGTCAATTAAAAACAAAAACACAAAACAACAACAACAAACAAAGAAACAAATGCATTCAGGAGAGCTTCATGGTGATACTTGAGCTGAATAAAAATAATCAGAAATGAACACGTTTGAAGTATTGCACAATAACCTAAGGGAAAACAATTTAAAAAAGTGAGCGGAACTTTCATACTTATCCTCTTGGCTGAACTACAAGTCAAACTTCACATAAGCATGCACATACAGACATAGTTTTTCCAGTTTTTTATTCCTCCCCATGCTCAAACTGCTGTGACAACTGTGTAAAATGCAATTCTCCTCCGGGTAAGTGCTTTCAGTGAAAACCAATCCAATGAAGAAAGCATCCTTGCCAAACCCTCGCAAGCATCCAGTATTCCCTGGATAGTCAAAACACATCTTCCTAGTATACCTGTTAATCTTTATATTAAAGAAAGCTATCTTGATCACAATGATCCTCAATCAAACAAGGTTCCCCATGCTTTGTTCAGATCACTTACATGCACATCTAAATATCTTGCTGAAACAGCACCACTATACCATAAGAGAACCTGGGAGCCGTATATAACACCATTTTCTGAGCTTGGAGATTTCTGAGCAGACATTACAGACATACTTAACTTTGTCTATAGCACGTAGATATATTTTGAATGTTTGTTCTCATTCCCAGCTACACCTCTTTTTATTGAGTATCAGTTTACATTTAATATCATGAATAAACCTTCCAAGAGCAAGTAGCACATCATTAAAAAAAAAAAAAATTAACAGCGGAATGCACAGACCAGCTCAAACTAACACTGCCTTACAGAGCTTCTGAACTCATCCTGAAGTATTTTTCACTTTAAAAAACAAGAAAACCCACCCCAAAACCTAAAACCTCTCCTCTGTCTCAATGATCTTCACTATTAGCATCCTCTGATAATCAAGAATGCATTAGAAATGAAAACTGATCGTATCTCCCTTTTTGTGTTTCGTGGCACGTGGACCCTGAGGCTGGACAGCAGATGACCTACTCACCTCGCTTAATGACTAGTGGAATCTTGAATTCACAGCGATGGTAGCTAGAAAGAGCAAATCGTGAAGCTATCAGGAAACAGAAGAGCCAACATAAACTACATAGCACAAACTTAGAGCTCTTAATAACCAGTTTAATTAAAAGTCACATGCACAATAAAATGAAAAGGAGAGTCTCAAGAGTATCAGATTAAGAAGAAAAATTACCATTTTCTACATCAATAAAGGTATCAGCCGGGGAATGTCCTAGCACAATTTTCTAAAGGATACAAAAGGTCCTTCAGCACAAATTGCTCTCATTACACAGACTGGATGGAAAAGTACTCATCTTAGACAAAGTACCACAGATTTCTCTAATACTAATGCTTAGCTGCCTGAAAACACGTTTTCTTTGTTTAGACATCCCATCACTTATTCCTCAACTCATAGGCCTCCTCTAAAGAGTTTACATTTAAAAAGAACTGAAAATATGTTGGTCAGAAGCATGAAAGGAAAATAAAAACTAAAGCTTTAAGCACTGACTGAAATAGTGCCGGAAAAAAAACAGCACATTACCTACCAGTAAGTGGACATTCTTGCTAATACAAAGTTTGCCTCTAGGAAGACAGTTCAGACACTATAGTTGCTTAAAAAAACTCCTTGAGGACATACTTGTCACTATAAGGACATTTAAATGTAAAAAAGAAACTAATAATAATAAAATGCACTAATAATGACTGCTGAAACCTCCACTCGTTACCAGGTACACCAAAGACACTTGGGAAAAAATACAGGAACTCTATAAAATGAGCATAATGTTTCCTTTTCTGATGTTTTAAAACATTCTTTAACAGATCAGTTCTTTACACTCACATGTTAAAGTTGTAATGACCAGGATAATTTGTATGCAGGACAAATTTCTTCACCTTGTGAGTGTTTGCATCAAAGAGAATATCCTGTTGAAGAAAAAGGCAAACAGATATGAAGCCATTTGGAGAGACGAAGGTGGCTTTCCCCAGACTAACCTGAGATGAGTTACAACAGCATCTGCATATAGTGATAAGTATCAATCCTACTGCAACCAAATGGAATTATGAAAAGTAGTATTTGAGAATAAGACTATTTGTAAATTCAAATAAACACACACTTCCTCCAGCACTCAACCACAACTGCAGTTTCAGTTGCTCATGTTGGCAAATTTTCTAAGGAAGTCTTGTCTTTCTGCTTATTTTTTACACTAATGTAGACTAAAGCAAAAGTAGCTGTACTACTACATTGAGGAGACAAAGGTTGAGCTACACCCTACAGCTCTGCTAGCTTTCACAGTTGGTATTCTGGCACGCCTATCTCAGTTTTGGGACAGGAGCGTGCATTTCAGAACGAAGAGCTTGTCTACCTATGCATCAGGCACAGCAGAAGGAGAAAACCGAAAGAGAACACCAAAGCACAAGCATTAGGAGCCCTCCGCCCACTGCTGGATGTGATAAAATGTTACTGATCAAATTCACAAGCACTAGAAAAAAGTCAGCATTGTTTTTCATAATTCAGAGATTCCTAAAGCAGCAAGAGTTTCAGTCTCCCCATAGCTTTTGGCATTCTGAAACGGTTGCTGTGTAGCAAAAATCAAAACGACACATGCATTTGTTTATGGAAGCTTCCCACTCACCACTCCAAGTGTGAAATAATTGAAGAAGTAGTCATTGCACTTTGATGGGACCTGCTTATGGGGCGAGGGTGAATGGATTTTCATCTGCAAGAAATATTTTTCAGGTGTGTTTAAAAATGCTCACAAATATGAACGCCACTAACAATATGCCTGTGTTCAAAGCAATTGTCATAAGCTCCTTTCACACCAAAATCCCTTGTTCAAAAATGTAAGATACTGTGCTTCATGACAAGACTATTGCCTGCTTGCAGAGGCACACCATACCAGCTTTTTCATTTTTAGTTATCTGAAGTAAAAGGCTTACTCACATGCTGTTATCATAAAAACATCAGGAAAGGATCAAAATATATGCCAAAGTTACTTTAAAGGAAATATAGTCTAAAAAAATAAACAGTGAACATTTGCTATGGCTTATTTGGATAGAAACCTTCCCATTTTCATCAAATTTCAAATCAGTTAAAATGATGCAAGTGACAAAATTATTTATTTTATTTTTTAAATTTAAACAGATTTGCATCAATTTAGCTTAAAATGCTTTTTAATACCAAATCATGCAACAGTTCATTCTGGTCTATTATATGTCAAATGAATCGCTCATGATTTGTGCTATGTGGAAGTTTAACTTCACCGGCCTTGCAAAACCCAGGCCCTGTGATTAAACTGAGACATTACTGAACAGAGACAAAGTCCTCTGCGTGACTGAATTTCCTTACCTTATCTTCGGACTTGTAGAAGACTTTGTGCGGAGACCCCAAAGTGCTCAGCACATCCTGGCACGAATCACCAAAGTACACACACCGCTCAAATACCCGCATCTTGGCATCGGCTAAAACACCTGGGCCACAACCTGAGGAATAGAAAACAACTCAGAATTCATCTTTCCTGATCAGAGAACACATCATCACATCAACAACAAAAGTTTAACATTCCTTTGTTTATCGCAAACCAAACAGCCGCATTCTTTAGATGATTTTGTCAAACTAAATTCAACCCTTTATTTTGCAATAGCTCGAATGCAGTAAATATTTCTCATCACAGCGATGCATTTGCTGACTGTAGCACAGATCCCCTTCTTAACCTCCAACTTTAGCAATGCTGTCTTCGCTTCCCTGCCATTCACAACACTGACTTTCTTTCCTAGTCACAGTTTCATCAGCTGGTTATTAACAGTAAGTACTAAGAATTATTTCTATCCTTACAATATTGATTTTTAGCAGCCAGAGATGTGTTTCTAAAGCTATAAAATGGCATGTAATCTAAGCACCTTCCCCAGAAGCTAAGGAAGTAAAGCCCATAAAATGAAATTCCTCATCCGTATTAACTGCATGAGAAAACATACTTTCTTTACTGAAGATTCCCGTAGCTTATGAACTCAACAGCAAGTGTGTTCCTACACAAATGATGTTTGTTAAAAATAGATCTTATTGAATTACCATCACATAGATGAATGGCTGACATATGTTGCTAGATACCAAGAAATGGAAAGATCTTACAGTTTGTGACCCCATTTGCTTTCAGGAACGCAGCATCTTACATTTACTAGAATGCATCTACTAGTATGCAGCAATTAATGCAAAATACAGGATGTGCTCTAAATACACATTTAGCTTTTCTTGCTATACTTTATTCATGGAGCTATTTCCCAAATAAAATAAATCAGAAAAAATTGACCGAGTCATCCTTGAATTTTTAAGCAAGAGTTACTTCAAATTAAAATATTTGCAGAAAAGCTTATGCTAGAACAGGTGTATGGTACGTTCTACAAAGGGCTTTCTGTAAGCTTTTGCAAGACAGGAACACCACAGGCCCAGACTGCCTTTTTGCAAGTTTTAGTCAGAACATTGGTGTGATGTTTTAATAATTACTTTATTCATTGACATTTCCTTACAGCTGTGAGTATATATATATATACACATATATGTACATTAACTAAACTTGACACTCTACCTTAGAAGTGTCCAATTTCTCAAAAATTATCTAATTATTATTATGTTACAGCTAACTCCTTCCCTAGCACACGAGGATATATGTTCCCTGTCCTAGGCAGTTCTCCATTTTCTTCCTCTGCAAAGACAGAAGCAAAGTAACTTGAGAACTTCTGCTCCATTTTTATTCATCATTTTCTATTCTTTATCTCAAGTTTTCTCCCTTTCAACTTTTGCATATTGGAAATGTATTCTAAAAGTTTCCTCAATATACGTACAGCTAGTAATCAGACCAGGCCAAAAGCAGGGCCTGCTTTAATTTTGAAGGTCTCTGAAAGCACACGCAAGGACAAGCCTCTCTCACTCTCACTGCTGTCTCCTACAGCAAATGAAAGCTGAATTGAATTTAAAGTGCAGTCTAAGGCTGCAGCATCAATATGCCTCTTGATGGCATTTTTAAAAGCCTTCCAAAATTAATCACAAAAATATCAACATATACAGCTCAGGGGAATCTCAGAAGATGCACATATACACAAGGTTTCCTCATTTCTAACGTTTTTTCCAGCAACGTACTTGCATGTTTTATTCTACATGTACACTTGGAGACAAATTTCACTGTTGTGAACAGATTAATGAGCTGGGATGGCAGAGGACATGGGCGATTTCTCCAGGGCCAGGGAAATGTGGCAGCAGGCAAACTCACCTCCACGGAGTTTCATTTCATTTCCAATAGTTCAAAATAAAGTATGTAAGAACACTTTAAAACCACCCGTAAAAACATGACAAATAACCTATGCTTAACTCCTCTTTTCCTTAGGGGAGGAACCAGTTCAATGTTCTGAGCATCACCAATACCTGCAGTGAGTAGGCGAAGCCGTAAACCTGAGGGTCCAGTCCCGTCTCTCAGCACATCGACGTTCTCGGCATACACATTACCAAGGAAACAGCTGAGGGGCATCAAGGGAGCCCTGAAACCAATTGCACAAAGATGGACAGAGGACTCAATCTTCAAATTTTCCATTAACAAGCTGATGAGAGCTCTCTGGAATGGAGCACATTAATTTTGACAAACCAGCGTTTAACTCAGACTGAAGATTAAAAGTTATATTAAACACAAGGATCAGAAACGCTGGAGAAAGAGGAAGAGGAACAACAACAAGGCAGGATTCAAACGCAGGGCCTTTACTATTGATGGAAAAAACAGCAAGTTTCAATGACTCCAGAAATTACTGAAACTACATCTAGCCTTTGGACAGCTCCTACAGAGATGGGTCATTTCTGACTTTTCTCAGGAAAACAGAAGTTGTGTGGCTTTTAAAGGTACCTACTGCTTGAACTAGGCATGGCACCCAAATGCAGCAGAAACACCTTCACCACAATGGTCTCACTGCACTTGGGAAGGCAGTCCATAGCCCAGAACGTGAAAGCAGCTCGTGCAGATCAATCCTAAATAATCGTGTTGTTTACTGGGTCAGATCTCGTTTAAATTCAATTACAATATTGAAGAATTTGAGAAAACTCAATCAGTTCAGGTAATTATAAACCAAGAAGAAGAATTTATAAAAAGTCCTTTCAATTTTTCCTTTGACTGAGAAACCCCAGGAACAATGTTTTTAGAACCAGCATAACATCAAATACTGTACAATAAATTAGTGCTTAGAAGAAGGCAGAATACAATGCCATAGAAAGCACTAACAGTATTCAAGTGCAACTACTCCATTAGTATTAAGGCATGAAGATTAATCTCCTCAGAATAGTAAGCTCAGTCAGGTAATTGCAAATATATACACTATATAGTAGATTAAACATATGGCTTCAGTCTGAAGATACATAATTTATTTTTATATAGCAAGAGATTTAAGACCCTTGGCAGCACCCTGCCATGACATACCTAGTCCCAATAAACTACAAAATGATTGACCACCTACCACAAAGTTTGATTTGTCTAGCAAAAGGTCATAAGCATGCAAACAAAACAGAGTCAGAATAATCCGACTACATTTCTTACTCGATTCACTACAGTTCCTCCTCTACCTCATGAATTAACTATCAGTTCAATTGAGTTAGCCTACAATACCTGAGCCAACCTGATATTATAGCAAAAAAAAACAAACCAGCACTTGACTACAAGGTTGGAGGACAAGGCCTATGGAAATTAGAAATAGGATGGTATCTAAAGGCATTCTGCATGCTACCAAATTCACAAAAGACCCAAACTGAACTAAAAAACTAAGTATATAATTACATTTAGCATTTGCAAAAGCCTAAATAAATGAGGAAGAAAAAGTACACTGTAAATAATCCAAACTGCAAGACCAGCTGTACGTACTTGGTATCCTGCAGGCTGTTTCCATTGTAGATGTACATACGTTTCACAGTCGCACCATGCGGAATTTGCAGAGAAGCTAGACCATGGGCAAAGTTAGGCTGGGGATAGAGAAAATCATTCTTGTTGCACAACACACTACATACACTTCAGGTCAAACAGTACATTAGAAATACCAATTCAAGTAAGTCTCTAGCCAAAGACATAGGGATAAAAAAATGAAATAAAACATTCAACCTTCTACATGGTATTTGCATTACACTATTTCTGGATTCCCAAGCTGGGGTGAAACGCTCACTACATTTATCCACCAAAAGATGGCACTAGTTTGTCAATTAGCCGTATGTGTACTGAGAATTCTACTTTTCTTGCTTTTATCACCGGCAACTAGCAACATAAAAATATTTGTACTGATCACCTATTTGTCAGAACTTAAATATACCTGATCTTAAAGGTAGAAATGCTTTTTTCTCTCCCACTACATTAATGTCAGCCTTTTAACATTTTTGCTGGTTTGCAAAATGCCTTTATCTGATGAATACTCATGCATTACACAGATTTTCTACTGTCCTTATCACCCCATTCTTACACATAGTGTTTTGATAGGGATTTTGAGTGCTCTTATCAAATAGAAAGAGTGCCCAAGAAGTCAGATTCATTCTGCCAGTGCAGAACGTAAACTTTTCCATAAGCAGTCAACAAAAATAACATGCACGACATGCAAACCATTATCCTGGTCAACTTTAGCAGGACACCAGGTAAGGTTAACACAAAAAGTTATTCCTAGGAAAAAAAAAAAAAAAAATTAACCCAGAGCAATGACTTCCACTGCTGCAGGTATTTAGAAGGGAACCTCTAACACCTATCAAATCTAGAGATGCCCTGAATTTGATCCTCTCTCTGAATTTGCCCTGAACAAACACCTCAAAACATACTAACAGCTTTCTAAAGTAGTTGAACATTAGATTACTTTTAAAAATATTCATGTCTTCGCAACAGAAAAATCTTCTCTAGAGCCATGAAATATATGGCTCATTCCTTAACAGAAACAGTGGGTTTTCCTCACCTGCAGTTTGTTACCAATTGTATCAAAACCCCAAGGTTTTCTTCAGATTTTTTTTCATTTACACAAGCAGAGACTACACTGGTTTGTTAACTAGTTTTGCATTTCTATATGAGCCTCTCTAAACATGAAAGATTTTGACATCTTCAAATTTCATCTCACTCTTCATCCAGCCTTTCCTAACTGTCCTCTCTGAAGAGCTCTACAAATAGTCGCCGTCCTTGTGGAGTGTTTTATACTAGTCTGTTTTCTAAACCATTCTATCCAACTATTTCTATTCTTAATCTTGGGGAGAATTTTGCTTTTCACTCTGTCCGAACACCATTTTTACTAACCACATTTAAATGACTGGATAAATAATTGTCTCCAATATTTTGGCAGGTATAAAGAACTGAATCATCCCCAAGAATCCCATTATGTCCCTCTCAAAGAATATTTGTACCATGCTTTCTGTAACCATCCTTCATTATTTTCTTAGTCACCTATCAAACCAAGACACAAATGCAATGGCTGGAATTGATTCTAGCAATTATTTTTTTTAAAAAACATCTTTTCAAATCTTTGATATAACAAGCGACTTTCTTAGCAGCTCAGCCATCTCATTCATAGATTCCCTTGCAACTATTGTGTGAAAAGCTTTCTTGGGATGTTCTTTCTTTTTGGTTTATCATTAGGTTTCAGCTTACCTTCTAATATTTCTGAAGCCAACTGACCTTCATTATCACTAAATGGTAACTTTCCCTAGACATCTCCCTGCTCTCTCATATGTTGAAACAACTTCTACAGCACTAGGCTGTAACATGAAAACACATGCCATCACGTTGGTTGATTTCTCCCGCTTTGTTTCGACTCTTTTTATGTTCCTTTTTATTACTAGTACCGTACTGCATGTGTTCTTTCTAACTGATGACCATAGATAATATAACTCAAATATTTCCAGCCTCATACAAAACAAATTATATGTACATTTTCATTAGTACAGGTGGAAGTCACAGAAGGCCTGATCTTGTTTCCACTATAGACAGCGGTTTCCAAAGATTTCAGAGAACACAGTTCAATCATTCAGCAAGTCATCCAAACATTTGGTGAATATGCAAACAGGCATTACAAATAAAGCTCATTCACTTGGCTTTCTAAAAGCACTCATACTGAAGGACGCTTAAGATGAAAATATATTTTATGAACTCTATCCTAGTTTAGTTGCATAATAACTTTGATGACATTCAGAAATATCTGATAAAAGAACAGCCCTCCATTAGATTGCTTAATATTTATGTATTTGCATAGAGAGGGCTCATATTTTTAGAAGACTCCTTTCAACAACAGAATTGCAAGTCCCAGTGCATGATGCAAGCAAAACCTCTAAGCATATGCCTTCTACTAAAAGGAGGAAAACGTTTAACTTTGAAATGATCACATAGCATGAATAAGAGCACAACCGAGGAGTTAAATTCCTTCCAGATTACTGGTTTCTATTGCTTGCAGGCTAGACACACAGTAGGTGATATTTTGCAAGTAGCATAGAGGCAAAAAGACTATCCATTAACTAAGAATGATTGCTGACCTCGTACTTCGGAGTTTCAGTCCAGGAGTCTAACTGAAAAGAAAACGATAGTCCTCTGAAATTGAGGTGAAAGAGCTGTTCAGCTGAATTATACACTAAAAGGGAAAAAGAAAGGAAAAACAGAGTTATGAAAATAAACAAAGAATTCCCCAGATTTAACAGCACTTTCATCACGTCGATGAACTTACTAGGTCTCAAGATGTGGGAGGAACACAATTACACAGGACTACAACCAGTTTGCTTTTAATTTGTTCCAGTAGAAACACAGCAATAAGAGAAACCTTACATTCATTAAATAAGAGTTGCCTACATAAGCCTGTGGGCACTAACGTATCTCTAATGATTCAGTTATACAATGCAACACAATCAATTATACCTTAACATCACTATAATAGTTTAAGCAGCTACTATTAGCGCTAAACAACTCTGCTTACTGTTGTGTGAAACCCTTGTACAACACTGAGCAAAGGTCTTTCAGACAGCTGTGCCCAGAACGTTGATAAGTTTCAGTATTTCACACCACCGGGACGCAAGGTGCTGGGTGCGAGCTCACAGGTACCTCCCTGCCTTTCCCAAGGGGAGCTCCAGCCCGCGTGCCCCAGTTCAGCTAGCTGTATTCCCCAGCAATACAGCACAAGAAGGAAATGCTTCTGACACACAGGTCCTAGGCTATTACAATGACAATTAAAAATAGCATCATCAGAAACATCCGCCAATAGGTCAGCTTTTACAAAGAACAGTAATAAATTAGAACACACACAGACTTCCAGATGTCATCACATCATGAGATGTTCCAATTTATTGCAATAAATTGCTCAACATCATCTATAAACAGCAATAAAAGTCACCCCAGTGTTTACTTTAACAAGACATACTGTTTTGTGAGACTGGAAAGCTTAGAAACAATCCCAGGAGACTGGGAGCTTGGGAACAGTTTTGGGATTGATGCTACCAAACTTCAACCTGTCCCTGGTAGCCGCTGGTGGAACACAGTGTTCTCCTAGCACAGAAGCTGGTTCATTTGCAAAACAGTTTGAAAACAGCAGAGGCAAAAAAAAAAAAACAATAAAGAAACACTCCATCAAAAGAAGCTGCTTTCTTCCACTTTACCAAAGGAAATTGGTTCAGTATTCTCTTCTTTTTTTCCTTACAGCTTCACATTTAAGAAAACATAGTAGCTCATCATTTACAGAGAGAAAATGCATTTCATTGTGGCTTTTTTTTTATTATTATTTTTTTAAAACAAAGCGCCTTTTAAATGTTCGGCTTCAGAGACATGTCACAAGATATCTGGATGATGCCAGACTGCCCAGGATAGAAATATAATGGTTAGGCAATACACATTAAGCTTTCAGAAGTCATCATTTGCCTTTTCTGCAGAATGTGCTGGTTAGGAGCATTTTCCCTGCCTGTCACTCACAGCAAAACATGTGGGGAGAGGGAAATGTTTTGATCTGCAGGAAAATTACACAAATCTCTCTCATGTGATAAATTATGATGCATCTTTTCCAAAGCCCACAGCCAGCTGGAGAAGTGTTTTTCCCCTAGTCATGCCAAGTGTGATATCTGATTATACAAATCGCATCAGTTCCCATCCCCTGCAGTGTCTGTTGATGTTTAGGTTTAAAGGGCAAGGAACTTTTTTATCCCTAAGAAGTTCTCTCACATGTCCCTCAAGACATTATGTCACAACTACCTATGTCACTTTTTTGTTGTTGGTAGTGGCTTTTTTTGGATTTACTACACAGGTACCCTGCAGACTAACTCTGCTAAAAATAGCTGATAGAAGCAAAAGGACTGCTTCCTTGCTGCTGCACTCCAGGCAGGGAAGGGAGGGAGTTTGCCTTCCAGGAAAGCAGCAGAGCACGAGTAGCTGGGAAAAGTTTCCGCAGAGCCAGACGGGACAAAGCCACAGCTATCAGCGAGCCTGCAGAACAGAGACAGTCCTGATAAAAGCAGAGGCAGATCCACAAGTCAGGTCTCACTGGTGTCAAGCACAAGACTTTCCTTGCACCCCAGGAGAGCCAGGGCAACCTCTGAAGTCTCTGAGAGTTACAGAGCTGGAAAAGCGGGCCCCCCCCTCCTTGCAAGGCCACTGCAGCAGGAGGGAAGGATGTTTTTCTCTCCTCATGACTTCAGTTCAATCCCACAACCCTTACCCATGCTGAACAGCACTTGGGCGAACAGCCACATCCACGAGGATGCAGAACAGGATGTGATTTCAACAGAACCACTGGCAAGAGCAAGTGCTCCCCAGCAGGAGCTCAGGTCAGAAGACCATGGAAGGAAGATGGAAATGTGGGATAAAGGCTTGGCTTCGATGAAGCTATTGACCTCCAAAGTGCTCATACTTCAATCAACTCCGTGGCAAAGATACTACAACATTTCAAACTAACATTAGCCAAAAGGCAATGAAGCTGGTTACAATTTTTCTGATGACTTTTTTTTTTTTAAAACCACTGATTTGGCAAAACCAAAACTGCTCACTATAGGTTTCAACACAAAACTGTTGCTAACCTTTTGAAATATGTTTTGAAACCATCACTGTGTCCTGTTGCAGGAAAGTTCTGCTGCAACTACCTTAGTCTTAAGAGGACATTTTGTTACGAAATTCTAGGGGATGTTAATGCACAGAGATAAGCAGAGAAATACTTTCAAAACTTAAAGGGCCTGCATTGTGTTTTGGGGGAAGATGAGCACGTTTGAGGGTAGTAACAGTATAAAGAAGAGGAGAGAGATGGCTATGTCATAAAGACTGACATTTTGTACTCGTTAAGATGGGGGAAGTTTCTCTTCCCACCTTTCTCTCCCCACACCAACTCAAATTTTTGTTGGGCATGAAAACACCATGACCATCCCTCTCACATGTTGAAATTTTTTTTTCCTTTTTCTGTTTTAGAAAAATTGGCATTGCATGATACGGTTCAAACACTGTTCATGGCCAGACTGCTTACTGTAGAGCACTTACTCTGGCTAAGTAGGTTGTTAATGGAAGATACTGAATTTCCAGAGAGAAACTGAAGAAGCATTCGCTCTAGTGAAATGGTACTTGAGGCCAACAGCTTAAACAAACACATTTTCATATCTGCATGTCACCACATGAAAACTATCATCAGATGAAGCAAGCATGCAAGTTTTCTTAATGAATATGACAGGTGCACAAGATCTGGCAAATCCTACACGAGGATATGTGATGCCAAACTACGTTTTTAAGTGCTTGCATTCAGTTTTAATGCAGCAATAAAACATGCTATTCCTATCATAAACAACGCTTACACCTGGGGTATTTATTTTTAAGGTTCATAACATCACAATTTCGCAAGCACTTTCTCCTCTAAATATTTGCAAATAAACCATTGTCACAGAACAAATTAAAATTATAAACTGTCAAGGACATGGTGCCATTTTACCCTTCCTAAACTCCACATCAGTTCATGTACATACTATATTCCATAAAAGCCCACTATAGATCTCAGAGTTCCTGCCCGAGAGGAAATGCTCAGATCATGACTGAAGTGAAATTTAAAAAGGCTGACTCTGGTCCTTGGAGCATTGTGCCTTGAAATCCTCCAAACTTCATTTATCTCAATCTGATATTCAACTACTACAGCAGGCTTTTAGGCAATGACATTACTTCAGCCACATGACCCTCCAGTTAATAAACCCTGCTCTGTGATGTGCAAGGAATTGCCTGCAGAGGACAGGCACAAAGACTGGATATGCAACCGCCATCAAACACAAAGAATGCCAGACTGTTTGGGATCACCCTGCCTACTGCAAATGGACCCGGTTAAGCTAAAAATAGAAAGAGACGCTCTAAAAAGACTATCCCAACTATAGGGAGTTAATCTTCTCTCTCGTTATGCCAGTTTGTGACTCCATTTCTTGAAGGTTCCTGAGCAGTTTAATTACAAATATCCTCCTCTTCACCACATAAGCAAGTTTCACCACTTTCTTATTTTCATCACCTAACAAACCCTTGAAACAAACTCAATTTTCACATGTAAACAGGGAGCTTAAAGATAGCATTTTTTCTGCTACAGAGGTGGTAAAAAGCCAAGTAGCTCTGCAAGAGCCATTGTGGGTTCAAGTCAGGTTAACCAAATTTGTCCTGGTTCTGGTCATGCGGCACCTAGGCTGGCTTCACACCTCCCCAGTGCTCCCAGTAACGAGAAAGAGGTGCAGAGAGATGCAAACCGGTTACACACAGGCTCAGACTTGTTCCTGCCCTAGCAGGAGTATAACCATGGTCTCAGAAGACAGAGCCTGAGCAAACAGTCCTGGCTGGCTCTGCGTGGAGATCAGCTCAGATGTCTGTATGTTCACGGTATACTTAATCCCTAAGGACACTTGAGAGCAGAGCATGCGTAAGAATGTGTAAGAACAACAGCACCACCAACAAAGCACAAAATTTGCTGGTACTGACAGTTCAAGAGAGATCATTAGTGGGATCTGAGAAGAGCATTCTGTGCCAATGGGACTCTGCCTCACTATTTCACTTAAACGAGTCACAGTTCAACTTACAATATATTTTACATGATATCCCAGCTATAGGACCATGGCTGCTCTGGAACACAACTTCAAAACATTTGACAACAGAAGTCTCCACACATTTCTCCAGGCAGACATACAGGAAAGGTCTGTCAATGTAGGTGTACTTCCCATTCTCAGAAATATTTTGGCTTACCTCCTGGATGTGTTGCTCCAAATGACTGATCAATTTGTTCTATGGTTGGAGCAATTGCCTGAGAGTTAAAATGGACACCACTGAAAAAGAGAACAAAATGAATTTGCCTTAAGAGTATAAAATGGATGCTACAAGTATTTACTAATGGCAATACCCCATTGAAATTGGAGGAAGTCTCCAAGACTGAAGGAAAAGAGTAAGCTGGTAATTTAACTTTCTTGAACATAGCACTTGGTTATCTACATTTTTTGAGAGTTTTGTTTTCTGAACGATTGAAAAATGAATTCAGGATGAAAAAAAGGAGAGAAACCAGTTGCTGTAATCAAAAAGAGATCACAGGAAGCCTTAAATTACTTACCAGTATTTTAACTTCACCTTAGTCAAGTCATAAACTTCAATCACCTGAAACATAGGAAACAGAAACATCACCATATTTGCAAATCGTAACAGAGGCAAATTCTTCTTGAAAGGCAAGAGTAGCTGACAACTCTGCTAGGATAAACCACATTGACAGAGACGAAACTCCAAAAACTCATTTGGCAACTGCACATCTGAAACAAGTACTGAAGAACAACTACGGACTCAGTACAGTAGGTCTGGCCCCTGTGCAGATCTGCATTGATTTGCAGACAGTAGTCTTTTCACTAGCATGGCAGCATCTTGACTTCTGCACAGATTACTCTAAAGCAAGTTCAAAGGTAAGCTAATTAGGGGATCCTCTAATGAATACCAAGCAGTAAGCCGTTCTTTGGGTTGCTCTTACTACCCTGAAGAACGCCGGCACAGGGTAGTAAGTCCTAACACTGACTGCACTGTTTCAACTTTCCAACTCTTTTTCTACAGGAAAAGATGAACTCAGCAAAACTAAGTGGTAACATTTCATTTCAATACCAGATAAAATATATCCAGCAATCTCTCGAAGCATTGCAAAAAATCTGAATAGCAGTCCATAAGCAATCAAAGCCACAATACCCACTTCTGACGTTTATTAAATATTTTACACTTTACTGAATATGCCAGGGTGCTCCCTGGAGTCAGTACTAGGTATGGATCTTTTGTTCTGAATCCATTATTGCAAACTTGCATCTGAGATTGATTTCATGTGATTTTTAATGTGACTATTACTGGATCCTGAGGCTAGTCTGGGCTTTAGGCAGATGATTCTTTAGTGAGTAATCATTGTCAAACACAAGCTTCTTCCAACCTACATTTGTGTTCCTGTGTTAGCAGGAACAGGAAAATAGGTAGAGCACATCATAATTGCTGTAAAGAAAAAGTAAAGAGCTTTTTATTGCTTTGGAAGGATGCACTCTTCAGCTGGAGCACAAAGCAGACTACCCCAGGGAGCTTGCTACCAAGTGTGGCTTTGAAGCCCAAAAATATCACCAGCTAAGAAGGAAGTCTTGGTTTTGGGAGATGCCTGGCAAATAATCCTTAAAAAACAACAACAACAACAACAAAAAACCCTACTTGCAATGCCTAAACCACTATAGAAAAAAAAAAAAAAATCAACATTTAATGGTATGCTGTTGACTCATAAGAAGTTGGAAGAGTTCTCTGAAGCATTTCTAGCTTGCTCGGAAAGCCCGCGCATTTCAGAATACAAGCAACAAGTACGGCACAAAGCAAGTAACATTAACATTCTGGCAAAGACAACTTAAAGAGCAAACAAATCTTTCTTCTTAATAAATATACTTTGAATTATGCTTCTTGGAAAAAAATGGTTATCCACTATTTCAATTCAAATGCACTTTGACATGTCCAGATTTTCTTTACTGAGCAGCTTGTGAAAAACAAAGACTACTTTTATGAAAAGCTAGGAATGATTTTACTCTTTTTTTCCTCCCCCTAGAAAAGGTTTCTGGAAATAGGGAAAACAACCCCAGAGACAGATTTAGCCTTGCAGAAGCTATTGGAGAGTAGAGTATCGGGCACTCTCCAGAAGCTCGGCTGAACCACGCTGCCATGGTGGAACACAACAGGACGAGCCAAAAAGCAACAAGAGGGAACGAGGTCCCCCACGAGAGAAACGCACTGACAGCAGCCAGCAGGCACCAGTTTGCCATCAGCCCTCTTCCCACAATTCAGACGGAAGATCTATTCATGTCAACATTTCTTTTTGCTAACCGCAAAGGAAGAAACAAGCGCAACTCAGCAAAATTTAAATATAACCAAAAGATCCTGTAAAAGTCATGAAAGGCACATAGATTGAAGAAAGGCTGCAACAGGCCATAGCACTAGAAAAGGATTTATTTTTTTAAGCTACAGAAGCTACGCTGGCAAGAAGATTAACGTGATTCTTTCAACTGGGAAGACCAAGAACTATTCGATGATGGGTTTTCTACACAACCAGAAGGCAGTTGGCTTAACTGAGTAAAAGCTGGTGTATTGTCACACTCACTGTTTTAGCAATTCCTACTAAGACTCGTGGAAATGCCCAGGTATCTGCTAACCAGCAATATAGGAACAACACTGTATAATCTAATTATTTCTCCCCTTCAAAGGGAGCCTGGGCAGGAGACGTTGTTCAAATTCACAGTAGAGTAATGCCTTCAGAACCTGGGCCAGGATTTACTCTGTCACATTAGCTCAGAACTCGTGTAGTAACATCTGCATTGCTTTGGCTCCTGAAGGAGAATAGAGAGACTATGCACAGACCTTCCAACACTCCCCGAAGAAAGAGAAGGAACTTTTTAGGAACATTGCTATGATTTTACTCCTGTACCACCAACTTCTTTGGGTTTGTCAAGACTTTCAGTTTTAGTAGGTTATTTCAACCTCTTTCTCACAACCAAATCCAATAGCAAGGCTGTATTTAAAAACAAAACAAAAAAAACACACGATGCAAAGAAAGAAAAAAAATCCCGATTTTTTTTTTGCTGCTGCTGAGCAACACTGAAAACAGTCTACCATCTCAAAATTACTTATTCTACACCGACATTACTCTTAAACAAGCCCTGTTGCTCACTTCTGAAGTGATCCCACAGAATTTCTACTACAAAGCTTCCAGGACAGTTTTACAAGTAGTTTTCATAGTACTGTATGTATTTACACAGCTTTACTCTCCATAGTTAAAACCAAAAAAGATAACACACGACCACTAAACCACTACATGCCAGAAGAGGTTTTTTTTTCCCTTTTTTTTTTTTTTTTTTAAAACATATTTAAAAACATGAAAGGGAGAAAGACGAGATGAAAAACTCTTGCATATTTCTCAAAACACTGGGTGTTGAAATGACACCAAAGCCAGCCCCTCAAAAATCGCTTGGAGATGAAGAGACATGGCATACACTAGCTGTAGCAACCTGAAAACATCACAGGACAGTGACATTCAAATAAATGGAAGGGAGCAAGCCATACACTTGAAGTGATGTCAGTTTTGAGTTCAGACTCCTTAATATTTTGGAAAGATTTCCTACAAGCATAGCTTACACTGCTAAAGAACCATCTGACAAAGATTTTGCAAGATATTATCTTAAAAACTGTAAATTCAAATAAGCAATCTGAGTAACTCTAAGTTCCAAATCCTAACAAAAATGAAAATCATGAAAATCAAAATTCACAAGAATGAATTTACAAACAGAAGCTTCTGTAAGGCTATTACAAACTGAAATCTGGCAGAAAAAATGCTCAGCTGCCCTCCATCTGAGCTCAATTTGAACTGGAAAATGTTCTTCAGAATGTATTTTCATAGTTAATATAAACATGATCTTGAAAAAGATAAAAATACAAATTTAACGTGGTGTTACAGGTGACTACTGGAGAAGTACCTCCAATAACTACTAACTTGGGTTGCTACTTAATTTTATACATGAAGTATGCATAGAGCTCAAGTTTCAGCATACTGCTACATTCTGACAGTGCTTTTTGTGATGAAGAAGAACTAGACTGACATTTTGGAGAGTGATGTTCTGCTGCTGCTTCTATTGGAGGTGTGAGCGAGTAAAGAGAACAAGGTTCCACCTACCACTGATCCAAAGTTTGGAAGTACGGATGTGAGCACCATATTCCAGACTTACCGGAAGGTTGAGCATTGATTTTTTTAGCTGTACATTTAACACCACACTTCTGCTTTCAAACATTAAATGGCAAATAGCTTGGCAGTTAGAACCGTATACTCTCACACAATTAGCCCCATCTGCCCTGGGCACTGAGCAGTTTATGCACACCACGTGAGATCCATGTTCAACACAGCTGGTCATTCGCCAAAATCTGAATTTGTGACCACCCTGAATAACTGAGAAGTTACACATAGGTATTTTAAATGTTGCAGTTATGAAAGCTTTTTACAAATTTGTACTGATTTAGTCACATCTCTGAAGTCCCACAGCAACCCATTTTACATCACTTTCATAACAGATTTTTGGAGAATATAAATGCCATGGCAGGTTAGCAACCAGCCTGCCCTTTATTTCGCATCTGAACTACATAACGCATCCTAGAGAGGCACAGCAACAGCCAGTCACCGAAAAGCACAAATGTAGAATTGCTGGGCTGAGGACTCTGATCACAGAGATAAGAAATAACCCAGAACAAACTGAAGCCAGTGCAGGAGCGCACAATTGGCCAGAATTTGGCCTTCTGGGAGGTATCAGGCACTCACAGCCACACAAGTATTCTACAAATGTAACGAATGAAAACTAAGAATAGGAGGAAGTAAGTTTACTTTGAAAAATAAAATGGCAGCACAAATAAAGCAACAACCTGGAGAAAAATAAATAAATAAATAAATCACTGGTTTGCATCTGCTGCAGCTTGAGACGACAGGCAAGTGAGATCACACCAGGCACTCATATTCTTACAGTCCCCAGTGGAATGTTAAATTGTCTTGATCCTATAAACCAAGATTTAACCCACAAACCAAAAAATGCAGTTCATTATTGCAAGATAGCATTAAACATGGCATATTAAAGGTATAAATGGACCACACACTTATTTACGCTACTTTAAGCGTCAATATATGCTAGGTTCTCGTTTTGCATTGTTTTCTTCGCAGGAAGGGTGTTTTATTACCTTAAGTCTCTGATTGAAAGCATCAAACAGCAGTTTGATTCCATCCTGAGTCAGGTTAAGGATGAGGTCATGGCTGAGAGGTGACTGTAAAACAAAAAAAAGCTGTTAGGCTTTTGATTTCAAGGCTTCTTTGTTGAGATACATATCACTGCATAAACTGCCTCAGAAAACAACTGTTTGTTCAACGAAGAAGCATAATGCAAATTCCTTTGGCCAAACCTCCCAACCCCTTCAACTGTCTCACAACAAGAAATAGGATCTGCACCTTGCAAGAACTCCCAAAAGGGTAGTTGCCCATTACTTTAAGTTGGGGGAAAAAAAAAACATCCTTGGAAATTAACATTCCAAGTTTAGCATCATACGGAGACATCACGCAGGGATAGTCTGCTGCAATCTTGGCACACAAAAATAGTAGCCCATCTCAAAGTCTCGCACCAGAACCATGAAAATACTTGACAGAAAGACAGCGAGAGGGCTCTCCACTTCAAAAACCAGGAGTGTCGCAGTCTTTTTCAGGCCTGAAAAGGAAGGCTTCAGACTCTTATGTTGTGAATTTCGGTTTCCTTAGTTACTGTGAATCATAATAACTCAGGGCTTAATTTGCAGTCTGCTGAAGTCAATAGGAGACATTCCACTGGCTTCACTGGTGTCTGGATAGGCTCTACACCACCTCAGACTGCTGCGAAGCCCCGGAAGCTGCTCGCTCCTGGGCTGGTACAATCCATGCACACGCAGTCAGTTGGTCCTAATTTAGCTATTTGATCGTCTACCATCTAAAACACATTTCCTCTGAAAAGCTCTACCCTCCATGACTGTCTCCTCTGAGGAGGAAAAAGGCTCCACAACAGGCAGGCGACAACATTCCTGCCCTAGACCTGCACCAAGGGGTTACCTAGCAGAAGACCGAACTGGAACGGGGTATCCGGGGCACATTCAGGCCTCTAACGTGAGCAGCCACATCGTATGGCTCTTTTCATGAATTAAGCATAAGCTATCTCAAAACTGCTACTCCCCTCCTTCGCTATTCTGGGAGAAGGTCTGTGTTTTGACTACCAGAATTCTAATTTTCATCCCAAATTTTCTCACCTCTTTGCTCTCATGTCAGCACTGTCTCCTAGTCTGGATACTTTTTGTGCATTCTCACGTGCCTCTTCCCATCCCTTCCCAAACCACGTAACCAGATCCTAGACATCACATCCCTAGGTCCAAAGGAGCCAGAGGGCTTTCCATCTACTGCAGTGCAGATTTCCCATTCCCCTTGATCACTCCAGTAGCTTTTCCTGAAGCAGGTTCAGTTGCCTTGCGCAATGGCATCAACACTTCACTATTGCTGGCAAACCTCTTTTATGATACGGTCTAGAATTGAAGCAGCACTGCCATATAGCCATGAGCCTGAGAAAAGAGGTCTAATGTTGATCCCAAGAGTTGTTTTTTTTTTCAATCCCTTATAAAACTAATTTAGAAAGGCTACAGATATAGCAAAAACAAACAAACAAACAAAAAAAAAACACACGTGCCATATTACATTTAAAATAAACCAACGTGGCTTTTCTGATATGGGATGTGCTCTGCATCTCACTGGTTTCCAAGCACAGTTTTTATAAGGTTATTCCAAAGCTAATGATAGCTTTACAAGTACTTTTGAGTAGATGAGAAAAAAAATACATCCAAGGAAAAGCTTGATAATTATCTTAGCCAATAGCTTCTATTCTATGCTGGCATATTTTATAAGAGAAGAAAAGCTTCAAGGGCACAAATTTAGTTCATGTGGCTTTTGATGTACAAAGCAGAACCTCGGGTATGAAGGAAGATGTCAGGAAGCAATGGGAAAGACCTTCCTAGAGGAAGCAACTCGAATATGCAGTCACACTCCTGATCTGCATAAAGCTGCAGGAAAAACTGTTATTGCTACAACCCCACCGACACAAATCCAGAGGAAGAGATGGAGGAAAAGATACAAAGGCAATTAAGTACCCCACTTAAACTGGCCAAAAAGGAGTTAAAATTCTTTAGTCACAGAAAAGGGTTCATCAAGATTTTTGGCACCGTTAAGGCACCTCATTTATGTCAAGTTAAAAGGAGAGCCGTGGGCAGATCTAATTGCATTTAATTGTCATATAAATTTTTGAAAGGAAATACTTGCTGCTGGAGTTCCAGGATCAGAAATTAGATGCCACAACTTGAAATAACATTTGATCACTGTGCTCAAAGATGTTATTTTAGAGAGGAAAGAGATGAAGGCTGTTCAGGTATAGCTTAGGTAGATAAAAGTTGTGCTAGGCGGAGCTTATTTAAAGCTTTGAATGTTCTAAGTACTGCACCAGCAGCTCTTGGTGCCCAGCTGCTAAAGAAGCGCATGAGGTCCTGCACAAGGGCAAGGATGCAGCCACTCAGCTGCAGGCCTTGAGCGGCACGTAAAAAAAAATTGCACCAAGATCAGGCACTGAATCAGAACAACATATAGGGTTAAAAAAATTATTACACTTTGGGGAGCAAAACCTATAAAAAAACCCCGCAGATACACTGAAAATTCAGTATACATGGTCAAGCTTTCTGACAGGCATAAAGACCCATTGGAGGTGTAAGCCCACCTTGCTTTCTAGCACAAGACTGCTAATCTTTCTGATCCTACAAAACTGAGAGGAATAGGAATCTCAACACTTATCTAAACAAACCTAGAAATAATTCTGTAATGCACTGTAATAAGAAAAACTAAAAAACCCTCCAAAGCATACAAGAAACAAGGAACACGTTCACTGCCAAATGGATGTCCCCATGCATTAAATACAAGGAGCTACATTTTCAATGTGCAAAGTAAATATTCAGTCATCATGAAAGCCAGAAACCTACATAATCTGAAACAAAAAAGGATAACTCATCTAATTACATGAAATACGTATCCAGCAGCAAACCACCAGAGCTGAGCTTGCTCCTTAGTCATTCAGTACTCACTGCAAATGCATGAGACCTCAATCAGTACTTTGGATGTAAAATGAAATTTTGGCAGCGCTTGCCTTTTTCCTGATGCAAAGATCTACAAGGCATGCATATAATCTTCTGATTAATGTGCATTTCACGTAACACACATTTGGAGAGTCACAAGCATCCTAAGCCCCCATCTCCTCTCCCCTTATGCCTCCTTCAAAGTAAAAGGGGGTTTACAACACACTTTATTTGGTCTAGCAGAAAGGTTTCACCTCTAGTCCCCTTTTTGATGGAAGTCGAGCATATGAGGAACTAATGAATGTTTAATTATGAAGAATGATTAAAACATCTAGCTGGTTTAAATTACTGCATCCCCTTCCTGCAGGCAGAACTGCAGATCCAGAGAAGCACGGAAGCATTTTCAGGGGCTTCATCACCACCGAACCAAACATGAAAGTGCAAAGTAACGAGTGATTTGGAACTTAAAAATACTGCCACACTTGGTGGCAACGATGAAAAAAAGAACAGAATTATCTAGCAAGTTACAGAACATTTCCTTTCTTAAAGGAAAACCAATACCACCCCCCCCACACATATACAAAACCGATGTCTGTTAAATCACTGCACTGCGTTGAGATTAAACTTGATGTGGAACTGTTATAAAATTAAGTAGCTCAGCAATTCCCAGAATAAGCACGTTAACATGACATGGTATCAGTGTACCCCGTTACGCCCTAATTCTGGGACACAATGAGGTGAAAGATGTGGCCAGACCGCTCACTACTCACCTGCTCACTGTAGAGAACCTGGACATTCTTGATAATGCGACAGTGTTTCTGAAGAATTGCCACAGCCTGAGCCAAGGGCATTCCTGTAGGCAAAAACAGTTCTCCAGTTCAGAGCCTGGCTAACAGTATTTCTGGACAGAAAGGTTACAGATGAGGTAAGGAGTCATCATCAGCAAACAGTACATTACAACATACAGGTATGCAATCAACAAATAAGCCTACCTGACTCATGGTATCAACACAAACCTGTTTTCTGGAACAGAAAAGTCATTGTTTACCCACCAGCTCGTTAGGCACATAAGAAAGAGGCACATAGAAAAGAACTTTCCAAATTCAACAGCAAAGGTTAGGCACACAGGAGCACACATCTTTCTACAAACCATGTGCGAAATTCTCCCCTTCAGCAATCCAACAAGCGATACAACAGCCCAGACCAAACTCCAGCAGAGCTGATGAGCGTTCCTACAGGCGGTCAGCAGGCTCCTGGCCCGCATTTTACGGCATATCCTTCAGGCAAGCTCGATAAGCTACCGGTAGTTGCACAAGGAAGATAAAAACATTGAAATATTCACAGCTGCTGATGCAGCTACAGCAGTGTCAAGGAAGGAACTTCATCTTCTCAGTTTGCAGAGTTTCTTCAATACACACTATTTTCTGACAAAGCAGACAGCAGATTTGACAAAGAAAAGTAAGTTACGCATACTAAACAATCTGGTTCAGCTGCAGTAATCCTCTACTACTAGTCACACTAGCACAATTTCAAGGGCTATTTTTACAGTGTATATCTTCACAGCAATACGTTTTTGAAAGCGGAATAAACAGCTGAATCTGCAGAAAGTGCAGTGATTCCGCGCCGTGCCACCTCACCCTTTATCGCACCTCAAACCTTTGCTGTCTTTCCAAATGAAACGCGATTGTGTTCCTGGATTCAAATCTGGCGTTTACAAAGAGAGAGTATGAGCTCACAATTTTGAGGTTTTATTCCTTACTAATTGCTGCAAGTCAACTATGATTTAGTTATCTGACATTTTATTTACATTACTTGCCCCTTTCTTCTCTACTTCTACTTCTTAAGATTTAAGAAAATTGCCTCGAATAGGAAAAATTACCACAGGACCTGCACTTTTATTTAGATAACACCTCAGGTATTTGAATTTTTAGATACTAGCTACGTCTTTCAAGCACAGACTGCGCACTGTCTTCCAAAGCACTTTTTAGACATTATCTGCTGGAAAAGAAAAACTCTCTCTCTTCAAATATAACTTACACATATGCCTGGATCACCACAGGTACCTCTTTAATGCAACACTAGCATAATACTAAAAAAAAATTATTTTCAGTGTAGCACTGAACTACATGCCTGTTGCTCCGGTACACTGCAGCTTTTCTGCAATTACGAAATCAAATTTGGGCAAAACGGAGTTTTATACATTAGAACTGCAATGATTCAGTTCGTAAATACCGTATACAAGTGGTTTTGGTGAAGTTGTTTCCAAGAGTATGGGCTAATGTGAAAAACAATTTTTTGTGACTAAAAGTTATACATCAGAAAATGATACAAATTCCAAAAGAATACTTGCTATTTTAGTAACGGTAACAAAATTAAATTGCACAGAGGTACACAATAAAGCAGCACTGTTTCCCATTACCTAGGAAATAGCAGTTGCCTTGTAGTCTAAGCAGCTGAATCTTTGAGTATGCTTGGAAAAGACAGTTCTTATATATCAGATAATATTTTCAAAATGGAACAGAAACATAAATAACAGCAAGAAGCTAAGATCAAAGATGCTGCTGCGAGAGTTGCACATCCCTTAACCCAGCTGAAGCCATGATTCCAACAAAAGTAAAGATGATTTCAAAGCATGAATCCACTTTCAAAGTCAGGATTTCTAGGAGACATGCAAAGGTAAGACCATTAACTCTTCTAAAAACAAGTGCCAAAGGTTCAAGCAAAGCCAGCAAGCAACCTGACAGAATCTGTATGCTGATGGCAAGCGCCGGTAGTAGGTAAGGTTCCACTAAAAAACACGCGGATTAAAAAAAAAAAAAGTGAACACAAACTGAAGTTGGGTTTGCAGCCCAATGTAAACTGATGCAATCTTGGGGCCGTGAGTGTGCAAACAGATAGCTCATGTGACCCTATTACTCAGAGCTTTCTCAAGCTGCAAGCAAATGGACATGGACTGATTTTATTCAGTTTGCGCTGACAGAGAACCAAGCAGATTTTGCCACGCAACTGCTCAGCAAAGCTACGAATAGGAATTTAAGTGCTCCAAGAGCAGTCCCCAGAACCTAAACCGTGCGTGGAGGAGCCAGTATCCTTCCCTTTGCCTCCATTAGGGGAGAGACAAGGAAGGAGCAAAGAAACTAGGTTATTTTTCTCCACCCTTCTCACACATGCATGCAAACACCCCTTTTCCTCAACAGCCGGCAGCCTTTGCAGTCGAAGACGAAAACAAAGAATTCTTTTTCCCCTGCTCACCAGTCGGGGAACTGGGAAGCAAACATGGTTTCCAGCGTATCGGACAGGCGACCAAACCGAGCCATGGCAAATAAAGCGCACAAAGCTCGGCGCTAGGACTCTCCCAGCACAGACGTTCCCCTTCTCCGAATGCTGGAGTGACACAAGATACTCCTCTCACGTACACTGCTCGGGAACAACATGGCTTGAAGGTTTAGCCCTTTGACTGGGTGTCTTAAAGGGGCAGGGAGCGGAGGAGCAAATAAAGATTTTAAAAGACGACAAGAAAATGCAAGAGAAGACATGACGATGCATCAAGCAAAGGGAAGTGAAACTTTGTAGGAAAAGAAAGTATAAAAAGCAAGAGAAATATAAGTGTGCCTTAGAAATTACACGTGTCTAAGGCTAATAACACAGCTATGGGCATTACAAAATAAGCGTTTAATTGTTCTCTTTTAAAACGGCAGGAATGTAGCCTGAGAGGTGCAGTGACACAGGTATCCAACTGAACACAAAACTCAGCCTTGGTTAAATTTTTTATGCTCTGGTCACACAGTGAGTCAACACCGGGGCCAGAAACAGAATCCAAAACCTCATGTAAAAAATTTTCCTGGCATTTCCCCTCAGTCATCTCCACCGTGGGTACGACACTGGAAGCCAGAGTCAGCAGCGGGTCAGGAGCGCTGCCATTAGTGCTGCTAGGGGCAGAGCTAACCCAGCGCCGAGCGGATCCCAACGCCACCGACGCTTCCAGCCCCGCTCCCGCTCCCACAGCCGGAGCGGCGTTATCAGCACAGACAGTTTTCACACGATATCGCTAGTGCGGGGCAAAGTTAAGTGTCCTAATGCCCAGTCAGCCTCCTGCCCTGTACCAGCAGGTCATACTAATTATATATGAGACACATCACGTGGTGGCTATGTTTACTCCAAGAATTACAGCAGAGTTTCCTCCCTCTCACATAGATGTGTGTGTACACACAGACATAGACACGGTATATAATTTTAGCCATCAGATTGTGTTAACAGGCTTCTTTGGGGGTGCTTGGGAAAATAAAAATAATCTTTTCTTTAAATAAGGAGACCTGGGGAAGAGGAGTCAGTGCCGTACATTTATGCCCACTGCTAGGGTATATAATTTGAGATTGCATTTATTTTCAGGTAATACAGACACTAAGGGATCACAGAAGGTCACGCAGAGCTGTGAGAACATGGGAACATATTAGTGGTATGAGGAGATCGACGAGATTTCAAAAGGGTGGGACCGAGGTACTGCTATAATTAGCCTCCAAACCCATTCTAACGCTCCCTTGAACCATCAGGTCGTACTCGATTCTGAACTCACAGAAGCACAAACAGCCCTTTGTGTTTGACAGGTTCCCCATAAGCACCTCCACACCACAGCACTGCTCCTTTGGAGCAGCTGAAGTTCAGGGAAGCTTGCGTGGCATTCTGCTTTTAAGCAAGAGTCTGTCCCCCTGCTGTCACAGGTGACAACAGCAGCCGAAGCAGAACTGTAACTCAAGTTCTGACGGACACAGATGGCTGCCACGCAGAGCCCTGTTGGCATCAGCCAAACTACTATTACCACTAACAGACAACAGCAAAGATGGAGAGCTGTGACAAAAAGAGCCCAACGCTGGCATCTCAAACAATCACTCGAAAAATAGGACAGCTGCAGTATTTTCTGAGAACTTTAGGGACTGCCAAGGTCTGCCTGAAAACACAAGTCATCTGGAGACTCCAGACCGTCTGAACTCCAGCTCTGTGTTTAAGCGCCTCGGGCTAGCACCAGCCAAATTTGTATCAGCTGGGGGAAAATTCTCCTTCCTCACTGCAGCACAGAGAGGAACAGCTGGTGGGGAAGAACCTTGCAGATGAAAAAAAATAAGAACCTCTGGAAGGAGAAACACTTATTATCTAACCCTAAGAAAACCTCTCTCAAGTTTGCCTTCTCTGCTCTAATGTCGCAACCCAGCAACGACACAAAGAAATTGTGAAACCCAGCTCGTATTTACGGTTTGTACAGAAAAGCCCAGGACTTAGGCTGAGTATTCCCACAGATGCTGCTATCACCTGGCAGGCGACATTCAGCCTACAGTCGGCACACCCCTGCCTTCTTCTTGGGGTGTGGGTTAGTCTAGCCTAAGAGGGGCAAGCACTAGCCTAAGAGGGCAAGACAAAAGAAGGTAAAGGAACGGAAGAAAGCGTCGGGGCTGGTAAACAAAGCACCAGGCGGCGTGCGGAGCCGAAGATGAGGCTTTCAGGCCGTCCCTAAAGCAGATAATTAGCACGTTCAGCCACAGAGAAACGTTAGCTCCGGCTCTCCCTCCCCAACGCGCTGGGACGCCGGGGGGCACGGAGCCCCCCGGGCGGGCGGAGGACTTACCCAAGGTGAACTCCCATTGCTCGTTCCCCAGGGAGCGCTCGGGAACCACCTCCAGATCCAGCATTGGCGCGGAGGCCCCGGCTCACGGGCAGTGGCGGCGCCGGACCCCTGCGGGGAAGCGGGGAGGAGGAGGAGGAGGAGGAGGAGGAGCGGGGGGGGTAACGCTGGCAGCCTGCGCCCCGGCCCCCCCCTCCTC
>VXAA01005178.1:157462-195865 GCA_013399115.1 Anseranas semipalmata
AGGGGCGGAGGGAGGGGTGAGGCGGAGCCGGGGAGGAGCGCCCCGCCCCTTCGCCGTGGGGGTAGGGGGAAGGAGTCGGGCTGGGGAGGGGGAGGTCGCCGGTTCGAGACCCGCCTCGGCGCGCCCCGCTGGGTAGGGGACATGGAGGGTGGAGGACAACGAGGGTGGGGGACATCGCGGCTCTGCCGGGCACTGGGGACCAGGGACGCCGTGCTGCTGGAGCAGGACAAGCTACGTGACCTAGCACCGAGCCACTTTCCCCCTCTCTCTCTGCTTAGAGGATGGCACGCTGTGCTCCTCAAAGCAAGGACACATCTTTCCCCTTAAAACTCCACTTAAAAAAAAAAAAAAGAACTTTCCCGAAAAACGCACCTGTGATGCCACGTGTCCGCCGACCTCACGTCAGCTGGGATCGCCGGAGCCAGCCCTTAACCCAGGAGTTTTCCACGGAGGAAGAAAAGATGCTTTCATTCGGCGCGGCTGCGAGGTCGGAAGCGTCCACCCAAGCGCCAGCAGGGCGGCCGGGCCTGCCCCTCCCAGAGGAACCTCGCTTGCTCTCTCTTTTGGCCAAAGGACTGGTTTTCCACCACCCCCAAAAAAGTCTCACACAATTACTGTGCTGATCAATACTGGGGTGAGGATTTATTGAAGTATTTCTTTTGGTATGGCCAAAAATTTCTCGTTTCTCATACGGCACAAACCCACGCAGACTTTTGTTGCCTGCACAGCCAAGGCAGTAACCTCCAAAGGAAATATGTTGGAAATTTGCAACTCGCACAAAAACCCGCAGCCAAAAACACACAAAAAGGTGGGATTTCAGCTCTGCCTTGACAAAGGAAAGAGGCACATGCCGAAATGAGAAAATCCCCTTCCTTGCCCAGCTCTACGCAGCACGCGCTCCGCGCAAGAAGCACGATAAGCCACAATTTTCAGAATGCCGCGGCAGGGAGAAAAATTCAAGAGCCTGCCGTCATTCACCAAGCCGATTTCTAACCCCTTCCCAACTTAATGCTCCGACCCCGCAGCCGGGGCTGGTGCCGGGCGCTGCCGAGGCACAAAGCACAAGGCCTAAATGACACCGTGCCGGCAAACCCAGGGAAACAACAACAACAGAAAACCACCAAACCCAAATCTCGTTTTTCCGGTCGAAACACGAGGGTGGGGAACAAAGGCTTAGGTAGAAATTAGTAAGTGGCACAAGCCAGGTTAGCGAGACGAGCTCGTGAATGACTCATTCAGGAAGAGAGGAGCAACGAGGTCACTGGCGCGGTGATGCTGTGTGAGAAGACACGGCCATCACTGCCGGTACCTCCCTGAGCTGTGGCCGGATCCAGCCGCAACGCGGGTCCTGAGGCAGGGATGTCCGTGTGTTCTCCACGGTCCAAGCCCACCAAGCCACCTGTTGTGGCATGTGGCTGTAGTTTACAATGCTCTGGAGGAGCACGGATGCTGTTGAGGAGCACGGATGCTCTGGAGGATGCAGCTGCAGGTCCCAGGTGAGGGACCAGCTACCCCGGGCTGGTGCTCAGTGTACCCAAACCCCTTCTGCTCGACCCCAGAAGCACAGAGTTGGCATACATGCAATGAATGATGGTAACAGGGCTCTCCCAGGGGGCTGAGGTGCTGCCACCACCGCCAAGCCCTGCCGTGGACACCCTCACATCGGAGCGTTTTCCCAAGAAGCCACTGTGGCTTAGTCACCCCGCTTTTTCCATCACTGGCAAGGGGAGGGGAACAAAGCATTAAAAAAAACAAAAATCGGCACCAACAACAGGAACCCGCAGCCGGACCAAAAACCCAGGGGCTGTCACTGGTCAGCCCACAAGCATCCCCAGCACGGATGCGTGGGAGTGGACCCAGGACACGCTTTGCCCTCACCGCTGCCTTTCCCAGCACCCGGCTGCCCGCTGCCGTGCTGGGGTTGCAACCCTGAGAAAGGGGAAAATGACACAAAAGGTACCGGGAGGGACCAAAAGCACACTGGGGATCGCTCGCTTTATGCAAGCGGCGCTGGCGGTGAAGGCGAGCTGCCCTCTCCTGATGAGAAGTATTAACGCAAATCGCTTCTGCAAGGAAAGCTTCCCTGCAGCTGCCCTGCAAAATCCTTTGAAAACAGCCCCCGAACTTGGCAGTGCTATTTTGGCAGGGAGAAAGATTTCTGCTATAAAGCTCTGAAGTTGCTTTCTTTTTTTTAATTTTTTTTTTTTTTTTGAGGTGCATTTCCTGCTGAAAAGCTTTGCTTTTGCACCTAGAAATGTTTCAAAGCAGCATCTGCTGGCCCTCCCTGGGGCACCTGGCTGTGGTTTTCCCCAGCTCGGCACTGAGCACAGGCAGCCGGGTGGTTTTGCACCACCCAGGGACCCTCCCGAGGTGGGCAGGGGCTGAACCTGCAGCACAAGCACCCGCTCGGGGCCGACGAGCTTGGCCGCATCGGGACCTCGGTGGCCACCAGCATCGCTTCCTGAACCTGAGAGCTGGGCTCTCCCCATCCTTGCCCATGTGATTCTGTGTGTTTCACAGACCTCGGCCCCTCCGGATGTATTTAAAGCCGTGATTCATCCAGGGTGAGACATAAATTGGTTCTGGCTTCATTAGGAACAGATGTGCCCCGCTTCTCTTTTATCCCAGAGGTGGTTCAGCCTCAGGAGCAATGCACGGTGCAGCATGGTGAGATGCTGCTGCAGGCTCTGATGTTTTGAGGCAGTAATTTGGTTCTTCATGGATTATTTGGCATGATGCTGAGGCCAGCAGTGCGAGCAAGGCAATGCTCGGGTCTTCCTTCCTGGGCAAGGCAACAGTTTTGAATGTGGGTCCATGCCCACCCCAGAGGAACAAGAAGCTCCTTCCAGCCACGGATGGAGCAAAGCACTGCAAAACCTCCGCCCAACCAACACCACTAGCATCAGCTTTGCCGAGCTAATCCTAAAACTGGGGCTTCTTCAGCACTCGGTTGTGCTGGAGGCCAAGTCCTGGGATGCTCGCCCCGGCCAGGGCAGGAGCACAACAGGACCACGCAGCCCTGCCCTGCCCGGACAGACGGATGGATGCGGATGGCAAAATGCCACGAAAGTTTGAAGAAGTGGGCACCTTTGTGGGGTCGGGTGGTTTGAGGGAGTCATGCACCCCGTGGGCCCGCCGAGACTGCGTCCCAGTGGCCCCCCGCCAGCCACACTCTGCAGAGCAGAACCGAAAGCAGAACCAAAAAGAGGATCTGTCCTCGGTGTGGGAGCACCCGCCCCAGCAAGAAGGGGACAAGAGGTCCTGGGGGGGCTCCTCAGCAGCACCAGCAGCTCTGGACCAAGCGGGTGGCCGAGAGGGGCAAAGGATGCTCAGAAAGGTGGCAAGGAGCAAGCGACCCAGAGCTGCAGCTCTTGGCTGGCCCCCGTGCAAGGCTGAGCCTCCCCACATGTCCTCCCCTTCTTGTGGGGAGCAGCAGCACAGGCTCCCCAGCGCTACAGCAGCTTGGTGGCAGCCGTGCCCTGTTGCAGGGGCCACCAGGGAGACGGGGCCGGGTGCTGCAGAGGAGGCGGTGGGGCGGGAGGGGACCTCCGGGCCCTTTCTGGGTAAGCGACACCTCATTCTGGGAACTGAGATGCTTGGCGGCCGTCCCGCCGCAGAGGTGATGGTTAGTCTGGTGTTTCTGGATGGACCCGCTCGTTTCTGAAGAACCGTCTTCTGATGAGACAGAAGTTAGTCACCCCCACAGCTTTGCTCGCAGCCTGACAGCAATTTAGTGCTCCCCCTGCCAACCACCCCGCTATTCCCCAAGCTTACAGCTACCCCAGCTTCACCAGGCCACCCCAGCTCATGCAGCTCCACGCGGACACACATGAGAGACCCTTGGTCCTAAAACCAGAACCCAAAGCTGCCCGAGCCAGGGCAGGTGGAGCAGCAGCAACACCTCCTTACTGCTGTCCCCCACCCCTTTGAAGGTCCCTATCAGTTCCCCCAGCTGAGAAAGACCAAGACCCTTGTCTGGGGGCAGAGTTTCAACATCAGCACGGGCAGGGGTTTAGAAGAGGCATCTGCAAATACCATGGAAGAAAGTGCAATGAAAAAATAGAATAGTTCAGTTGGAAGGGAGCTACAAAGATCAAGTCCCACTGCCGAGTCCAAATGCTCAGGAAAGAAACCTGCAGATGTCCATCAAGCTGAGGATGACCTTTCCTGCCTAACTGCCAAGAAACAGCAACCTGCAGTGCCAAAACTGTATAAAATATTAACCGGGTGTCGCACATTTGAATTAAAATAGTAGTCAAGGGAGGAAACCCAGCAATAACTCTTGGCAACACATTCCTAAATGAGCAAAGCTGAATTACATGAGCTTCGAGCACATTTTCACACCAAGCAGGAGGAGCTCAATGACAGCCCGTGGGATGGCAGAGATCATGCTTCCCAAGCATGGATGGGAGCAGGGACTTATTTCCGCAGGTTGAAAGCACTCTGTAGCAGGACGCACTCAAGATCTACGACCATAATACCCGTAAGCAAACAGAAGGATTCACTGTGAGGGCTGGAGAGGCTTCGCTGCTGCTCCCCCTGCCCCATGTCCTCCACCATGTGCTCCAACCCTCCAGACAAGCAGGGCTTCTTCGTCAGCCCAGCACACCTCCATGAGGAGAATGTATTCGCCCATGTATTTTTGCTTTTGTGGAAAGATCCTGGAAGCATTTATCCACAATTACAAACAAGATCTCTATGTAGCTCTGCAAAGAGACCGAGAGCCGCCCTGTAAAGAAAGACGAGGACAAGAACTTGAGACCGTAATCTCCAGCCAAAGACAGAGGAAGCGTGGGGGTCCCGTTGAGGACACGGGTTGTTTTGGCACCGATGTCCTTGCTACAGGAGGGCTCTCCCTCCCGCTTCCCAAAGCCGTAGGCTACAACAAATTCACTGGTGTGCACCCAGAACTGTTGCTGGCCCTGGCGTAACCCTTCCTCTGCCCGCTCTCCTCTTTGTCACAGCCGGTCACAGACGTTCACCCAACAGCCCTCTCTGCCTGTTAATTTGTCCGCTTGCTAAATGATGGCTTGGGAGAGGTCTGTGACCAGAAAAGCAGGAACAGCACAGGCTTGCACAAGCAGGGCTCATTAGCTGCGCTAATTGCGCACCCTCAGAACCACGCGTCCCCTCTTCTCCTCAAGCCAAGAGCCACAACCATTTTGACCAACCTAAAGAGAGCGCAAGCATGGGACTGCCCACCAGGCCGAAGGGACGTGCCCTTGAAAGGAGCAGAGCCGGTCAGCGCTGGGAAGGAACGGCTGTGGGCCCGCCGCCCCCCTCCCGCCCGCCATTTTCTCCCCTCACCTGAGGCACACAGCTACCTCCTCGTGCCCTTCAGGGAGGGCAGCCTGGCCGCCCGGCCTCTGCAGTTCAATCCACCCTCACGAGGCCTCTGCCCTGAACCGGCTTACTTCCTCCCGTGCAAACCTCAGCTCCTCAAGTCTGAGACCTCCCCGAGGAGCGCAGCGTGAAGAGCCATCGTCTGCATCCCTTCCACCAAGGGTCGAAGCCCCAAAGCACCCCAGCAGAGTTACCAGAGCGTTATCACCCCGGCTCCGTGCTGCAGCAGTGTGTTCTCATAGGCAGCTATGCAGGCCGTGAGCAGTCCCACTTGCAGGCCTGCTTGCTTCTCCAGGCCTACACTCCGCAGGACTCTTACATGGTGTGGACAGCAAAAGCAGCGGAGTTGGAGCAGGAAGGGTCTGAGGAGGCCAGCAGGCAAGGCCCCCAGGGACAGCCGCTGTCAGACCAGCCGCTAACAGCTAGAAACAAGAGAGGAGCTTTCAGGCAAAGCCTTTTCTCCAGGTCTGTGATGTTTTTTCTTTTCTCAAGCTAACTCAGGGGAACAGTGGCAGAGAAAAAGCTAAGAAGTCAGTTTTGTGGGTCAGAGGCCACAAAACGAGAGAGGAAAATCATCACCTGCTACAGAAAAGAAAGAGGATGGAAAGTGGGAAAGATCAAGTGACCAGATTCTGTGAAAAACGGGAAATCAGCACCTATGGAACAATGGAAAACCACTTTCCCCTAGGACAGCACCACTGAGTGTGACAGACTGGAGAGCACAGAGTCACTAACCAGAAGAGTTACGGGCACCAACAATGGCTTAGCGGAAGTCTCACCAACTTTGATAAACTGTGGATCAGACCAAGCAAGAAACATTCCCATTTTCAGCTTCTTCCCTTCCCGCAGGTGTCTGGGTTTTCCACAGCTGTCTGCCAGGGGATCATAGCAGTGACCAAGTTAGCACACGGCTTCTCTGCGTTATTTTTTTCACTCGTGAGCTTTAAGAAATGAGCCTGAGGCAATTCTGGAAATTCACTTATCTCAATCTGTAACTGAGAAAGATGTTTAATAAAGTTACTTAAACTGTGAGGCTTAGCAGCTGTGAGCTGTGCAGCAGCTGATGAATATGCAAGCACTGAGATTTACATTTTGTTGCAGCGTGCAGACAGGATGCAAGGCAAATGAGTTATAAGAAATGTTGCCTATGCAAATGTGCAACTCTGCCGTAACTTCTCACTGTAATTCTCATCCTTGAAGCCATTTTTGCAGTTCACTTATTTGCATTGGAAATGTACTAACAAAATAACATACTTTAAATAAATCAGTCTTATTTCTGTGCAGACGAGACGGATTCCTAAATACATCTGTAGTAAAGTGTCCTGAACTAATGGTGTGCAAAGAAATATGACAGTACTGTCAAGATCCTGTCAAGCCATGACATTTTGGACTTCTCCAAAACCAAGTCTCTCTCACTTAACTTCCCAGCCCTAACCTGACCAAGGCTTCTTAGACAAAACACCACAAACCTGCAGGAACAGAAAAGCTGCTGTTTTCGCCAGCAGTCTCATTTTTATCGTTGCCTGCTAGCAAAAGGGGGACCAAGAGCCCGGACCGGGACATTCATTCAGGTTTTGAAAACCTGAAGTAAAATGGGCTAAACAGTTAATATTCTGGAATCTCTTAGGTTAGAAAGAGGCCATGTAACTGCAAGAGGTTAAAAATAAAGTTGTTACCATACTTCACTTGCTCTGGTTGGCTTGCAGCTCATGGGCGTCCTTCTCCATTCCAAGAAGCTCCAGTGTTTCCAGTGGTCTCTCACTCCCAAACCGAGCACAGCTGTCCCTAAGTCACGCTAACTCAGGGAAAGGTGGTAATGGTTAAAAAACCTCTTTGGCTGTAGGCGCCTCATGCAGGAGGCTTTTCAGATTCCCTCTGCTACTCAGTGCATCTGAGAAGCAAGCTCACTCCGAGAGGAACAAGGGGAAAAACTGCCTCTGTCCTTCAGCTGCCTCCACTCAAAAGGCTTTAGGTATAAAGTAGCCATCCGCTTATGATGTACCCTGGGCAGAAAAGTGAATCATTTCATGAACTTGCAGATAAACCCACATGTTATTTAATGGCTTTCCAAATGGCTCTTTAAACACGCTTTGTGAAGTAAACTGCTCTGACAGGAAGAGCATGCAGTAGGTAACTGGAAGCTTCAGGAACACGGAGTCTATGTAACATCGCTTGGCACCTGTTTGTTTTTAGAGCTACCACCTTTCCAAACTACAGAGTATCTTCTGAAGAACCACAGACAACAGTCATCGTTTTTAATAGACACTACTCAGTTCCATTTACAGTCAGCTGGTAGAAGTATGAAATAAGATCATACTTTGTCCTTTTGCATGGAAACACTTCCAAAGCAGACTTCAGGTCTGGAGAAAAACAAACAAAAAACCCTGCACATGATTTTGGTACATTATCAGCATTGTCTGCCAGTGTTAGCTGCTTTAAGTTATACCAGCCAAAAATTTAGCAGCTTCAGAAGAGGTTTTCAGGTGTAGCATGTAACATTCATATCTTCCCCACAGTGCTTTACCACATTTCCTCATTTCCTCAATTTCAACATGCAAACTACCCTTTGTTTTGTCTCCTCGTCCAAAGCAGCATAATTAGAAAGGTCTGATGGCTGCTATGAAAACACATGCACACGGACTTGCTCTTCTCTAAGCCTGCACAAGGCTGACAACCCAGCGAGCCGGACTAACAGCCTCCCTGGACGAGGCATGTTGGGGTTAGGTTCGGTGACCACTGGATGTCACTATTGCTTTAAACACGGCCACCAAGACCTGCTCAGGCAGTGGGATGGAAGCAGTGCCCAGTGTCCTGTTCCTCTCCCATTAACATGTAACGCGTGGTTTTCGACTACCAGGAGGGCAGAAATGACTTCACAGCGCCTTGTTTTCACTACACAGAAGTTTATTATGAAAGTTAAACATACAACACAAAAAGTAGCAAAAGCAATCCTGTAGCTTAAGGCAACTCTTACAGGAGATGAATTCAAGAAAGATGATGCAACTTCAGTTTAAATAGAAATTATGAAAAATATCAAATTGCATCAATAACTTAAAATGCACTTTAAAAAGTCTGCACTAACCAGCAGAGGGTAAGGGCTTGTGATCTTAATGCCAGCATTAAGATATCGTAAGCAGCAGAATGCTAAATGATGATAGGGAAAGTTCAGTATTTACACAAAGATAACAACGTTAATATCCGATAGCATAATTTCCTGTGTACTTAGGGTTTAAAACCACTGTCTGAAACGTTAGGAAAACCTTTTAAAATAAATCTTCAGACTATTCCATCAAAAATACACAGATGGCAGAGAAGATCCAAGGCTAGGGATGCATGCGGATGGGTGTGTGTGTCCCTTAAATAACTCATTGCAGAAACGCTTTAGAAAAATTATTTCTTTGGGGGGGAAGAAGAGCAAGAAGAATACGTGGCCACGGAGTGAAAAAGGTTATCTTTCAGGTGAATCACATTTAAATTGAAGTATCAAAATATTTCTATTTGATGACATTCTCACAGTTTACAGTTACTGACATTTTTAAGTGAATGTTAAATATTCATATAATTAACATACAAAGATTCTCCTTCACATTGACATCTGCTTACATTTTTGCAAGACCTCTTTTACATCAATTCTTTTGCCATTAATGAGGAATGTAGTTATCTTAATTATAGAATTTAATAAAGATTTAAGCGTTCTTATGATACAGAGTTTCTACCTTCAAAATCATTCATAAAATACTGAGATTAAATCACGTATTTTAAAAAGGTACCCATGTGACATTTTAACTAATCAGGCTGTACAGGAAGCACCACATTTTAACAATGCCAAATGACATCATATTTCCAATCAATTTTCTTCAAATATTGGATGCAATGAAAAATTTGGAACAAATCCATTTACCACCACCCCCAAAAAAAACAAAGATAATTCACACAAATTAACTCATCCCAAATCTTACCCTGTTAGAAAATGCAATATTTACTGCAATGTAGTCTTAATTTGCATAAGATTTAATAGAAGTGTCCTATGCACAGTATGAGATTTTCTGCGCACAACCTCATCTCAACTTTTCACCATTCAGCACAACTTTACAAAAAGCGTAAGATATAAAATATACTTAAAGCAGCTATCTTAAACATGATTTAATACATATCACCTTGGCAGCTGATCACTTTTGTTCCCAGTTTAACATGCTGTCGAATCTAATTGTAGAGTTGCAGTATCCCTTTTTAAGAACTATTTAAAAAAATCCCTGAATAAAACAGAAGCCAGCCTGCGACTTCCTAGGAGTTTCAGTAAGGTACTATATACAGGGGTATAATAACCACCCGAACTCACTTAATACAGAATAAAATCTAAGACAGATATTGGGGCAGAATGCATTAATGCATGAAAATATATACTTTAAGATTTTATCATTTAAAAAGTGGAACCAATGAATTGTTAGCAGTTAAAAGAATACTGCAACTGTAACGTTTACAAACCCGCAGTTTGAAACCTGATTCCAACAGCACTGATTCACTGGGTTTAAAAGCTGGGAAATAACGCAAAATAATGTCAGCAGTTTTCAGAAGGTCTTGCAAATTTAGAAAAAGGAAAACTGAAAGAGAGATAAGAATGCATATCTAAAATAAAGCAGGAGCACAGTAAAGACAATCAAAACTCCAAAAGCCCATATTAAAAAAATTAAGCTTGGAATGCATTGCCTTCCAGCAGTTTACAAAACAAAACAAAAACAAACAAAAAAGTTTTTAATCTGTAATATCTTGACCTATTTTTAAGTGACAATTTTTATTACAGTTGAGAAAAATGTTTTTATAGCTGCATAAGTTTCCATTTCACTAAAATAGTGCCAACAAAAATAAGTTTGCATAGAAAAACAAAATTTCAAATTGCCACTGGCTACATGCTTAAAATGGGAAATGCAGGTATTGTAACATAAACATAGTGCAAACCATGGCAGTTCATGGTGATTTTGACTGCCGCAGGTCAGGAAACAGACCATAGTATACCCAGTTATCACAGTTTCTGGTCTTTTATTAAATCCTTTGCCAAGTAGAAGCAATGCATGTGTGCAGACCCATGGCACGCCTGCTGCTGTTGATTAACGTAGTTTGAGATCATCACCGCTTCCTAGGTTCGATCCAGGACTAGGGTCTTGTTGTCTTCTTGCCTGCATTAACAAACACATGTTTTAGGACCAAAAAGTGATTTTGAAGTTACCAGTTTAGTTCATTTCTTAAGTGTACAAAGCACATGATTTAGACCATAAACAATTTTAAGCCAGAAAACGTACATTTCAAGCAGCAACCAATGCATTCATTTTTAACAGAACCATTCCTTCCCCCTCAACCCAGCAGCCCCCCACAACAACAGGGCTCGCTGAGGGGCAGACCAACACCGTCCCCCCTCTCTGGAGGGACACAGAGCCTCAGCTCTGCCTCTGTGCCCAGCCTCGGAGGCCCTCCTGCAGCCACCAGGCTGAGGCACTTCTCAGCATTCTGCAAAGAGGCTCCCAGAACAGTAAGGCAATGGTTTTGTCTCTCTTCATCCGAAACACATGTTCTTTGCTGTGAAATTCCCTCCTGTTAACCGTTTCCAGCATCAAGATTTTGGGGGGAAAAGCTATAATGCCAAGATGGCAGAGTATGTTACATCATTCCCAAATAAATCTCCCCTCAGTTTATCCATGTGGTAAACATTTAGTTTAGCTTTTTCTGGAACAAAGAGACTCGTAACACAATAGTACAATTTAATCTGTAGATTGACAAACATTTTAACACTTCTTAGAAGTTTGAGTTTTACTGCAGCATGTATTTTTTTTTTCCTTTGGTGCACCTGTAAAGTTAGCAGTAATACAAAACTTGAGAAAACTTTGGTACTTTGATTGAGTCCCTGTATTAAAAAAAAAAAAAGTAACATCAGTTCTCCTTTAAATAAATGATTCTGTTAAATAGTTCGAATTGATAGCGATTTAAAGAGGAAGCTACGGATGGTCAGTATTAATATCAGTCCTTGTAAAAGACCCTTACCTACCTTACCTGAGAAACAGACATACATGTAGCTGGTATGCCTGCTTCTCCTCCCAGCATCAACAATCCCCACAGACACACGCTTTCGATCACAAGCGTGCTGCATTTCCTCTAAGGCAATAAGCGTTTAACTTTCATCCACTAAGGTCTGCAGCAGAACACAAAAAGAGGGCCCAAGCTGCTCCCTGTCACAGAGATCTCGTGCGTCATTTCTTCTGCAACCGAACATTACGTTCCTCCTCTTTGGGTCAGATTCATAACCCCAGTATTTGATTTTTCTCCTCTGTACACACGCAGGCTGCTTTCAAGTAGCGCGCACAAATGCAGGTAAATACTTAAAAACCCATTCATATACTTCAATTTTAAAGTAGTACTTCTATTCTGGGAACGTTCAATAGATGCGAGCAGTACTTTAAGACGTTTTAGCATCGGCCCTTTGGTTTAATGTTTACAGGGTGCACAGCTGGCACCTTGGCCTCTATCACTGCAGCCCAAATAGTGCCAGGGCCACGCTCTCAGCTGGTGGGACTCATCGCTGCACAAGCGTTATCCAGTGCAGCTCGGAGTTCCACCAGCTGCAATGACCTGCCACATTCAGGGCTTCAAAATAGCATTCTCAAAATAAATAAAAAATAAAAAATAAAAATAAAAAACCAACAAAAAACAAACAACCCAGCCCCCCAGAAAACAAATGACCCTTCCCTCTTTCGAAAAGCTTTTCCTACTTTGGTGAAAGAGGCAGAACAGACTTAGTGCGGGCAGTTGTACCAGGGACACCCACAGTTGAAGCAAGTACCGAGTTCACACGATGCCACCGAACGATCCGAGCGTTTCAGCTAAGCTGTGACTAACTGACACGACGGCTGCCCCGAGATGCTCCCTGGGCTCTCTGACTCACGTTTACTGACACAGAGGAAGCCTTCCCGCCGCAGCGGCGGTTACCCCAGTTCACAGCAGGCTGCTTGTTCCCTCCCATGCTCAACTGCAAGCGAGCCGCGTCTGCCAGCTCCCCAGCCCTCTGGTCTGTGCTGCCAACACCACGTTCTGCTTCTCTTTCCCTGGTCAATTCTTCCTCCCTTCCCTACCGGTCTCGTCTGGCTGATCTCACATTGCCAGGACAATTGGCTAGCTTCACCCATAAGGGGAAGTCTTGCCTCCTCCTCCTATTTAAATACTGATTTAAAGTTACATTTTCCTTCCCTGTGCAGTGATCCCATTCTGATGGGCACCGAGTTCATTCAATTAATCCCTCTACTCATCAGCATGTTTCCAGAGAAGACATTCCCTCCTGTACCTTCTCGGTGGTCATACCGCCATTACTGTTTTGGAAACACGGTCGCTATTTTAAATACTGCAATTGGTACCCAGTACATTTATGTATCCAGTACGTAAATAGGATTGTTGTTGTCTGTTGGATTTTGGATATTCAGGGGTTAGATCTTCCTCTCGCTCTGTTCTATTGACGCTGGTCATACTCTGACTGAAGGAAGCAATCTGTTTTTTCTACCCGCAGAAAAACACCGAAAACGACAACCAACATCACTGCTGGTGCACAAACCCACAGATTTCTCAGTAATCTGAGGGATCGCATTAAAAGAAGCAGGTGCAATCATGAACAGCGCTGAAGATTTTAAATGCTAACGGGCATATGCCTTCCAGCCACTTGAGCAACTTTTGCAAACTGCCTTCTTTGCAGAGATGCAGAACAGTAGGAGATCGCATTTATAATCAAGATTTTCATGTTATTTTCAAACCCCAAATCATTCAGCTTTGTCTATCAGTATCACTGTGGAAAAGCTAATGATGAACCCCACACTTTAGTTTTCCGTTGAAGAAAAAGAAATGAACTGTGATGTTAAGATTTTTCTGAACACCAAAATGGCTGTTCTGCAAGTCTAAACAGATGCTTCCGCACTAACTTAAGAGTTGTACTAAAATTAACAAAAGGATAACAGCTCCACTTTGCATACATTTCTCCCACTGACCAGACTGTACCAAGATTTCTTCTGGTTTTATTTGCCTCCCGTTTCTTTTAAGAAGAAACAAAGGCATGTACCATCTTTACACTTTATCACAATCTTAGTTCTATTCATCTATTTGGTTATCAATTTTGTACTCAAACATATTTAACACTTACTAGAAAAAAAACAATTGCTGCTATATTTCTGCTTTAAAAGCAACAGAGCTGCTTCTTCAGAAAAGAAATCATATGCATGGCAATTTTACTGTCAAATTTCAGCGAAGACTTCAAGGTAAGGGCATATGGTTGCATTTACGCTTTGCCTAAAGGGGCCTTTTCTTTCAAAACATATGAAAGAATTCACATGATTCGTGAGATCATTGCTACTTGCAGGGTTTGCAGAAGCCACTACCGAACAACTACCAGATTTGCCCTTTCAAGTGATATGCAAAAGGCATGACAAATTATCCTCAAATGTACTGCAAGCAGTCGTTACGATATCTTATAGTAGTATATGCAGATAAAGGTGTAATTTTGCATTTCAGTAAGTGTGGATTTACACGTGCAACTCCTGTGTTGGAATGACAGCTCTGTCTCACTCAGAAGCCCTCACTTGTGCTACTGTGCAGGAATACATACGTGGAACATGCTTATTCTGCCAGTCGCTATCCCATCAAGGCACATGAACACAGCATGCAATGACTACAATAATACATGGTGCTTTTCGTATGTAAAGCATGTATGTAAAAATTAAAAACACTCATGAAGAACAGGAGGAATCACCACATACATAGACAGCAAGCACACTGTAGAGCATCAGGAATTAGGTGATATTTTTGGCCACTGACAAAGGGCAAAACACAGTTTTCATAAGAAATGCCACAAGATTCTTAACACTCACTTGCAGCACGGTAGCATCCGGTAGTTCACCTCTATCTGTCACATGAAGCTAAAAGTTCCTTTTACAGATGTAAAAATGGCAATTTCCAAAATTCCCTCAATTTTGGGTCCCATACTCTCAGCACTGCTAATCAATCCTCTGAATTGCAGTATTTGCTGCAATTTTTGAAATGCATATCTTATGAAGCCGCGCAGAAGCCTGAGAATTACTCTCTATGAATAATGAGCTCAGCTTCTCAAAGATTGAGACTTGTTTCAATTAAAAAAGATGCATCTATCTTTGCCACTGGGAAATGGAGTACTCTGCCATGAGTCATGCATAATGAGTCATGAGAAAACTGTAGTTATTCATCTTATCTCAGCGTATTTCAATTTTCAGTCAAATGCTGATTTTAAGTTTGAAGGAAGACTACTCTGAATGTTACTCAGCTGCCACTTAGGGAAAGGATCACAACTATTCACAGGGTGAACTTGTAAATAGGACATGGACCCCACCACAGTTGTAATTTTCCTGAAAATGAATGCATTTTAACCAACTCTGCCAGTTTCCTTCCGAATATCCTGAAATTGAATAGTTAATACGATGGACACATAGGGAGTTTCAATACCCCAAAATACTTTGCACTCAGCTTTCAGCGCATGAAGCCATGCAAATCTTCTGCAATACGGAAGGAATTATGACTGGCCACAAGCCATTTAAAACCTCTAAAGCAGGAGACGGTATGACGACTGGCTGAAAGAATTGCAGGAACGTCTTTGGCAAAAAAAAAAAAAAAACAAAAAAAAAACACATTTCAAAACATCCTATGATGTGCTATTCTAGATTTATTTATACTGAGCTCATCTGCTAATACCACAGGGGGAATAACATCCTAATAAACAAGGTAAAAGTTACCAACAAAATCATTTTGAGTTGATGGTAAACAAAGGCAAGAAGTACCCACGACGATACTCTTACACCTCTGCTCTATTCAACCCTGTATCTCTGAGCTCTTCCCAAGCCTAAGTATAGGCTAACCGGTATGGGCTAAAAGTCACTTCAAGAGTACAATGCAGTAGAATCTGTATTTTATTATTTTTTCTTCTCAATAAATAGATAGCTTGAAGTCATCAAAACGTCAGCTTACAGTTGTGACTCTTTTGAACAAGGATCATGCTGGAGCATTTACAGCTGTCGCTGAGGCACCTCGGTAAAACAGATCTAAGGACAAAGGCAATTCGGGAGGAAGGCACACAAGCAGTTGCTCCAGCAGCCAAGCCAGTTGGACACCATCCTCCTCCTGCTGCCAGTGGTCACACTTTCAACACTGCCAACAGAACTGCTTAAGCTGGCTTCAAGTCTGTAACTACACCCTACTCGTGAAAATAATGGAACAACGCAACCAAATACTCCTATCATTCCCATCTGCACCAACCCTCATCTCCTCCACGTGTAGTATTACTCCGCTCCGTTAGCCTGGAACCCTGCAGCAAGCCCTCTGCAAACCCTCAGATCTGACTTGTCAAGCACGTGTGTGTTGGGTGGGAGTCACTTACGAGAGCAATCCGCACACAGAGATTTCTCTCTCTGTTGGGCATCCTGACTCTCTGAAGCTTCTGGGGCAGAGCTCTGGGACATACCTGAGAAAACCACCTCCATTTACCACGAGCTCAGCAGGAAAACATAATGTAGTCCAAACAGGCGGCTTGCACAATAGCTCTGAGAAAGCTGAAGTAGGAAAGTTGGAGGTAAGTTTAGTAAGGATGGACAGGGCTGCCATGAGGATGGCCCTCCCTTTCTATGAATCACTTAAAAATAAGCACTCCAAATTGGGACCTCTGAATGCAGTGAAATCACAAGTACAACAATATGCATGGCACATATATGTGGGACACTGGTGGAGGGGAAGGGAGGAATAGGGAGGTAATTTGAAGAAGGGCTGCCACAAAGAGTAGCCAAAATAAAGTCTTTCCACGGACAACTCCACTGCAATTCTTTAATTGCATTCTGGCAGCTCCATACTGCTGAAGCATACATAGCAGATGCATTATGTGCCTTGGCATCTATCATCTATAATTTACTAAATAAGTGAAAAATCAGACTGTTATGAAAAACTAAACAATGAACATTTGGATTCTCTTACAAGGACTGTCAACCTCCTGAAAAGGATTTAAAAAAAATCTGAGAACACATTGCAGATACTTTTCTAAAAAGCGTACAACCACAGGACTAAGAAAAAAAAAAACAAAACAAAACAAAACAGAAAAATAACCAGCACCCAAACAACCAACCAGAAGTAGAGAGAACAATACTTAGGGAAGTGACCAGTTCCAATCAAGCGCACCTCCGCATTAGTCCTGCTAATTTAAGCAGACCCATGTCAAGAAAAGCAACAAACCGAAGGCTCTTTGAGCTGCTGGTTAATAACAGCCCGTCCCTTACAGATCTAACACGGTTAAAATGTTGGCCATGCCTCCACAATTACCCTTAGTTACACAATACTCAAAAGAAGAGCAGGAGAGAGGAAGCTCAGCATTCTCAGAATTAAAAGTCAGCAAAACCGGGCCACTACAACATAGTAAGACTGACAGTTAAGATCTAATAGACCTCCTTCGGTCACAGTTAGAGCCTGATGAAGCACCCTCTATGATTCAGGTCTCTGAGGGGCTTGAAGAGAGACCCTCCCTCTCAATCTTCACAACTTCAGCCACAGCAGCAAAAGGGCCCCTCCATCACCACAAATTGCATCTGCAAGCTGCTGGCAGCCAGCAGGATATAGGATTTTTACCGCATTCCTAGCAGGGGTAGCTATCAGCATGAGACTTCGTAGCCCAGATCCAGCCTCAGAAGTTGCTTTGTTTGCTGGCCCTAACACCCGTTTTGCAGTCGCTCCTCCTTTTCACTTAAACCTGCGATGAAGAAGTAGTCTTGATGTTTCTTAGTTATGTCAAGCACCACTTAAATTATTCAAATAATGGAAAACACTCTTTCAAATCTGGTAAGAGATCTGGATGTTTGAAGTCCTTGCGGAACAATTGCTGTTATGAACTCTATACTCAACGCTCTTTTTTTTTATTTTTATATCCATTTCTGCTCACTGAAAGGCAAAAACAGTTTTCTTGACAAAGGCTATAGATTAAAATCATTTAGCACCTACCTCCACCAAGACTTCATTCCAAGCTTCCAGCGATCTACTTCCTAGAACCAGGGCACCCTTCGCTAAAAGCGCCCATCAGTTGTGCTACGTGCTGAGCCTGCTCTCTCCCACCAGCAGCTCCTCCAGAGCTGCAGAGCGTGACCAGACCAAGTACGTGCAATTTGGTTATGACTTCCCAACACACTCTCTTGCCTAGAATCATTGCAACTGTTTTATCTTTCTTTAAAAGCTATCACAAAGCTGCCGATTTTAGTACACCACATTGGTAACTGGACTAAAGTAACAAGCTGATAAAAGAAAAGCATGTGAACAGAGTAAGCTCTTAAGAGCGTCAAGTACAGACTAGTTAAAATTTAAATTCTGTATGAAAATGTGAAAAAAGCTTAAATTTCTTCCCTTTAGAACGTACTGTTTGAAGGCTGGTATAAAGGTTATAAATTTATAATTAACATTGATTGCCTCCAGACAGTATTCCTCTGTTGCTCAGCCCCTTCCTAACCTTCATTGACTGAAAGAAGATGCTTATATTACACTATTACCTGATTTGCAAAATCGATCTCCTCTGTTCTATATCCAGCATTGATTCTGTACAGCACAAATTGTTTTTTCCAATATATGCATTCCATAGCACTTTTACAGAAATATCAGCTGTTTAGAAGTTCCTGAGAAACGATCGAGTCATAACGTTACCAGCCTACTTGTACTGCACTCACATCACAGAACCTTTCCAGGCAACACACACTCACACGCACGCCTTAATGCTTTTTTCTCAGTTATGCTGTATGCATCTTGAATATAAACAAATTATATATATTACAGACACGCACATACCAAGTCTGCACTACCCACTGCATATGGAGCAGTAACAGTTTGGGTTTCTTTCACATCCAAAAAGCTTTATTAAAGTTTAGACTTTTTATCTAATTTTATGTCATTTTGGAGAGTACGTACAATTGGTAGTAATTAAGTTCATTCCAGATTAATTTTTGATGGAAAAAACCTCACAAGTCAGAGTTTGAGGAACAGAAAAAAAAGAAACTGACTGGAATACTGTATTTTCTACTGAAGCAAGTTATACCTGAACAAAATACCTACAATTAAGGCATTTGTTTACACTGGCAGTTTCATCTTAAATTTCCTTTTCTTTAAGGGAGAGTAACTTCACTGCCTAGAACCCTGGAAGAAAATTAGTCCTACTACTTGATTTTGTTTCAGTAGTGAACTGTGCTTTTTTTTTTTTGATGCTTTGTTTTGAGAAGGATTTCTAGTGGAAGAAACAACAAAAAGTTTCAGAACATTTTTTTTTCCTAACAAAATGTGAAGGTTTTTAAAATGAGAATTTCATGCAGTTTCCTAAAATGGCTCTGCTTCGCCATTAATGTAATTTATATTTAGCACAAGACCACAAACAGACAAATTGCTAGACTACACTGTTTCAGGGAAGAGCAGACCGCTCTGCCTCTCTACTTGCAGTGTTGCTAAAACAAAAAGTAACATGGGAAATGAACACAAAAGAGAAAAATACTGCTTTTCAAAAATGCCTGTTGAACAAATTGCATCGAAAAACTGACAACAGATCCAACCCACCCCCAAATAAAACAATCCGTAGAACATATGTGGCTAAGCACAAAAGTAAGAGTAGGGCATGCTGCGCAGTCAAATAACTTTTTGTTTCTGTTTTAAAGCTATAGTTTGCCTAAGCAAAGCAACCCTTCATAAAAAACTATCTGCAAAGGTAACACAACACACAAGATACCCTCTTCTCTTTATCCATTACCTTGCTGAAAATCCACTGCTTGGCACTTTTGGCTCCAGTGAGCAGCTGGCAGGAGGCACCTGCTTGCGGCTCTTCTGGACTGAATACAGGCTGTTACTTTCATGGTACCCTAACTTCACCCGCTGTTTAAATCTCTCAAAGTCATTCTGGACACATTTTGCTTCACGTTACTATGGTCAGAATGCTGAATAAAAAGCAAAGTTTTTACCGGAAGATTCAAGCGTTTCTAGACAGCAACCTCACGGTAATTTCCAAAGAACATTTCTTATGACACTGTACTCCCTGGTCATTCATAGCGAAACCACACCAAGCAGAAGAAAACACTAGTATCAACTCTCTCATCCAAGAAAAAGGGCTAAAATACAATGAAAATTACACATCTGCCTCACTGCCATCCCTGCCGTCTCTTCATTCTCCTAGGTTAGTTTGGCAGGGGGAAACAAAAAACAAATATTTCAAGTTCAAATACCCGTTTAATGGCATCCGTTCCAGAGTACACGGCCAAAATAACGGCCTTGGACCAAGTTCACCACGGTGTGGTACTTGCTTATGGAAAGAGATCTTGGCCTTCAGCTGGTATGAAGTCATTGAACAGTGTAAGACTGCTAAGTAGCTCAGTGCTCCCAAGCTTATAACTTCATACAATTATTTATTTTTACAATAGGCTTTACCTGGGGACAGGGTCTTTCTTCATGTGTATCATTAGTCTTTACTGTCTCAGCATGCCAACATTTTTGTAAAAAATGAAAGCCATTAGAATAAGTTATTAATTTTGAAGGCATTAATTAAAAACACTCACTGACTTCAGAAGCATTTCTGAAACAAAGGAGTTCTGAATGCAGTGAGGCAGGATTTGTGGTATCTGATATGACCAACCTACATACGTTGACAAAAACCAAAACCATCTCCTATTCAGAAGTGAAACACGTCAGAAGTATAACAGGACACATTTCAACTCAGAGACGCTTAAAAACTTAAAGTTCCTAAATCCATTCACACCCAAAAGTAATACAACCTAGTTACGTTAGGATGAGTGCTATAACTGGACTAAAATACGATCGCTTATGGAAAAATCACACACGACCTACCAGCCACTACTGATTCTATCCTCAGATGCAAAGGATACGTTCATTAAAATAAAACTCCGTTGTGCTACTGAAGTCATCAATAGAAGGTATATTATGTGATGAAAGGAGGGCAAACTAACCTCGCAGCGCTCTGAAGCTATTTTGTCCTTTTGTTTTTCCTTTTTTTTTTTTAAATGAGAGAGGACACTTAATAATGAAAATTAGAATAGTAATTATTCCTAAAGTGTTACTGCACTTACTATATTTTCCCCTTCAAAGTATCACCACTCTCATCTCCAGCTGCCCCCCATAAGCCATTTTAACTGCTCAAAAACCTTCGCTGGGATCACTCTTAGGCAAGAATATATCACTTTGTTTTAAAAGCCTACAGACAGGCTTAGAACAGGGAATCTTTTCTACACAGAAAGCTGTATAAATAAAGAATTGAATCTGATCATTTTCAGATGCTGCCAGGCTTTGGATGGATGAATGTTTCCAAAGAGCTGGCGCCTCTGTTTTGGGTAGGAGTGGGTGGAATACTGCAGGATTCTCCTTCCCTCCCCCACTGAAGCAGAATCTGGTCTCTATTAAAGGCATTTCAGCTCTAATTCTACAGTCGGAAATCTGCTTTTATACACACAGTGTTGCAATTCCTAAAGCAATCCCTAACGCTGATGAGATCCTGTTCCAAGTCTGGCAATTCCAAGTTTCACTGTCCATGCCACGCTTAGCAGGAAAGAAAAATGTGAAGTTTTAGTACCGATGAAATGTGTAGATAACATTACAAAGTCTATGCTGTGGGGAACTCCATCTGCATGTACTGTAACAAAAATGTACTTGTCACACTTAAAACTACCTTTTCTAACTGCCCTATAAAAACCTTCAAGTACCATCGCGGTAGAGCAGCCAAAGATACAATTTGACCTACTGAAATTACACAAACAGTCCACAATACAGTTTGGACTAACATTTTGTAACTGTCAAAGCATATTTCCGAGCTGACCGAGATTGTAAGCATTGGAAAATTCAATAGAGGCCATGAATACAACAAACACGGCAATGCACATTTTTTGATTCTGCTTAAATGCTGCACTAGAATACAACTGCAATGAAAGTCAGGCAAACAATGATTCTGAAACCTGATTCCTCCTGAGGAAGGCATTGTAAGTCTATTCCCCCACCCCCAGATCCCGATTTTTATGCAGTCTTGACACCCAGAGTGAAAAAAAAATTAATCTGTAAACATTCTAGGTTTGTAGCCAGGAAGACTTCCCCCAAATATACAAGTAAGAAAACTGAAATATAAAAAATAATTAGAGCTACAAGTAACTGAGGAAAGATTGCATGGTTATACATATTAAACATGTACAGTGAAATAAAAAATAAAGTGCACATAACAAAATGTATTGCAATTATTAAAAAAAAATCTGTATTTGACATCACATACATTTGGTGTTCATTTGACTTTTTTTAAATGCTGCTTAAACACATTTCAAGCCAGTCATTTTTCCTTTTCTTCCTTTCTGTAGGTGATCTATGCCAGGGCTTCAGAGATGGGACAATGACTATTCTTGTTTTAATAGAAAATGGGTACTGGCAGCTAATAAGGACATCAATTAGTAACAACTGCCTGATCTCTTAGTAAAAGGAAGAGTATTTTCAGAAGTTACTGAATCCAGTTCCTGCAGAAGGCCATGGGATGGCCAGGGATGTTGGTTTTTGTATGTCAGTGTCACAAACTTGGATGTCTGTCATGAGGCCCCAGGTGCTTGCTATTACCTCAATCTCATTATTAATTGGAAGAGTTTCTATGCATCTTAGCTGCAAATAAGGGGTTTCTGCACTTGGAGGAAAGAACAAGTCCCACAGAACTGCAGAAGTTATTCTAGGAAGCTTTTTTTTTTTTTTAATCTTCAGCATTCAGTAAGCACAGTAACAGGAATAGGTAAGAAGGGCACAGTAAAGGAAAATAAATCAAGCAAAGCTTGATGTGTAAATTAAGGTCAAAGATGTAAAACCTGGTCTTAAAGTTCCTACTGTGTTATTAGAATTAAGGCAAGCTGCCTCAGATCTTCATAAACAGCTTCAAGATTCTACCTTCCTTCTGAACTCATCTTACAAGCAGGTTCTAGCTATGATGCGACTGGAGACGAGATGATGCGGGTAGCCTAAGCTATTCCAAGGATCCAGTGGTAGAGAGGCTTCAAAGGCAGGGATTTTACCTTTTCAACAGCTGATATCTGACCTAGCCACATCAGTGTTTGCAATGAGAAGAACACTGGCCACCTCTTCAAAATGATGGGTACTTTTCTCTGCATCTGGTTTCCCTCTCATTGTCATGCTCGATGTCTTCCATTCTCACTTGGAAGGAAGGAAAGCCTGTCTAACCACCCCAATTACCAGTGAGGATGCCAGAAGAAAAGCAGCTTAGCAGTAACAATGACAAAGTTTTCTAAAAACCTGAGGAGCAGCAGATTGGTCATGTTTGATTAAGGTCAGACCATACTGAAAAAGTAGGGAGTAAGAAGGAAAGTTAATAAAGGAAAAACTGAAACTCCTTTTTTATCCCTGTTCTCTGCTTGACCTACAGGCTGCCTTCACCTGCCAACTCTCCTTACGTATTACTTGTCCTCTTCTAGCTCCTGCCTTTGACATCTTAGAGCAGCTGGTTTCCATTCCCTTTTCTGGCTCCTCTTTTCCTGATCCCAGTAATTTCTGCTCTCATTGAGGGAAAAAAAAAAAAAGATTTAAGACTGTGGGGCCCTAAAGAAGCAAAGCACAAGGTAGTGGGAACTACACCAGTCAAATGAAGGAGATGAGCAAGACTCCCCACCTGTAAGAACAAGGTGAGAGGAAAACAGAGCTTGACCTGTAGAAGAAAGCAGACTGTGGCATCTGATTAAGTTCCCTGGTAATGTTTCCCACAAGATGGAATAGCCAGCTACAAAAGTGTCTGCCAGCAGCTCCCCAGGCTTTTTCTGTGTCCATGGGAGATGCATGGGAGGCAAAAGATGCCTCTGTCTGCCATCAAAGTATCCTTTGACAGAGATAACGGCAGCTCTGCGAACAAGTGTAGCCTTACAGCTTAAGTACCCACAAAAAACAACAGACCATTTACAGAGAGGAATAAAAGGTTAGAAATTGGAGAATTCCTGACAACTTCAAACATTTGGAACTCCTTTTTAGGAGAGTAAAAAGCAATACATTTTGCAATTTTTACACGACAAACTTGAACAACAAACAAAATCCACAACATTGTACACACAGACAAATTAATAGAAACAATCTAAAGTTTTGGGAAAGTACTAACCAGTTACTGACAGCAGCTGTGAAACCCTCACCTCCATTTCCTCCCGATGAGACCTGTCTCTATCCTCGAATTCACGAGTTCTTCTCCGAGCTTCTTCAAAGGCTTGCTGTGCCAATGCATCCTCCTGCTACCAAAACCAGATGACACAGAGTGACACAAAAGGCTACCCTCATTTCCAGACTACATTTCTTTTGAATATCAGGAATCACTTGACAGCATCACAGACAAGTATGTCCTACAGAACCTGCTAGAACACAGACGAGTTCCAGCAATTGCTAATACAGGTTAATGAATTACTACCTACCTTCATCACTACGACAGAGGTAACCAAAGCTGCAACACAGCTACTGCTTAAATACATTTTCAAAGAACTGCTTTTCAAAAGTAGTTTAAAATGCTGCTTAATTGTCTGAAAGCTAGGATTTCTCACAAGTTATATGAAAGAGGCAATGCATTATATTCTCCTTATAAAAGTAATTTTGAAGACAGTATTCATAGGTATATTGAGATACATATCATCTAAATCATTTAGGTTTAGCTGCAAAATGCAAAGCCGAAATTATTCTTTCACTAATTTGCACATATGCAAATACAATGCAGAGGAAACCTACAGGTTTTCAACAACCCTATTGTTTCTTTTATTTTTTTTAAACAGTGGCTTATGCATGGGAATACATTTAATAAATAAACGCTCAAAATATCAACAAAACAGTAAGTGATAAACTGTATTGCTTCTCCCTCCTCATAACTTTCCAGCTATAATTATTGCTAACTCTGCTTATCATTCCTACATACACACCAATGTTATTTTCAAGTCGACAGTTCTCTTAAAAAATAAAAATCCTAACCTTGACTGTTAGAGGACAAAAACATTGTGAGAACCCAACTAAATTTTAATACACCAAGGGAGTAAATGCATAAATTTTTTAATTTCAGATAAAACATCTCTAGTCTGAGAACACGTTAAATTGCTTTTTTTGCCAACGGCACAACCATGCACCCTGAAGCTACTTTGTGAAATGATGTGAATGAGTGCCCCTCGTGGCCTAACACAGTTAAATACAAACAGCTGTCAGTCAGGAACTGCACAGCCAGGTCCCCAGAAAGCTATACTGAAAGGCAATGTTTTAAGCTGCCCAAAAGGTAAATTTGACAGTACTGTATTTAAAAGTAGAATTCGGCCCTTTATAGCTATGTCTTAATGTTCATGCAACACACAGCAGCCGAGGTCAGACAGCAGAGTAAGTTTGTTCTTAATAATGCAGAAGGATTGAGATAAAATATAGGTTTGTCTCTCTGATGACTGCAGAAAAACTGCCTTGTTTTTGATTTACAGAAGCTACATACAATGTCATGATCACCTTTTTTCTTCTTTTCCTGGAGATGGTTGGGAGAGGGCAGAATTAAATGAAAGCAGATTTTTCTCCACAAGATTTCTGCATTTTACCATCATTTGAAGTGGTCATGTAATAAAAAGCTAACAGCCTCAGCCAGGATATTTTTGAGAAATACTAAGTCAGAATTTCAGAGAAGAATCAGTACGTTGACATCCAGAATGAACACATGTTGACAGCTGAAACACTGGTCTACTAATGTCTAAGAAAGGGAGGGGAGAAAAGCATCAGAATGTAATTTATATATATATATATTTTTTAAATCTGCTCTGGTCTTGGTGATGTGTTATGAGAGAAGTTAAACGTCTCAGGATCTCGTACAACAGGAGGTTAACAAACCTTTTTCAAATGTCACCCAAATCTAGTAATTACAGCCTAACAGATTTCACAGTATGAAATCCAACCACTTATCCACCCTAGTTTTATTCAGTAAAAATGCTCCTGCTATGAATCTACTGAGAAAATGAACAATCAAAACATGAACCATATCAACGTGCGAACAAAGCAGAACAGCCCCCAACCCCCCCCAAAAAAACAAGAGAAGCTCACCCATGTCCCCACCTAACCACCAGCAGAGTCCAGCAGCAAAAGCCTTTATAAGAACAACAATTCACAACTACAGAAACTACACAGCAAGAATGTTGTATTACAGAAGAGATACAAAAGTACCGAGGATGTAAACAGTCCTCAGTCAGTGAGACCCCAGACAAATACCAAATTCAGGGAAATTTCAGCCCCGGGTGGGGAAGATACCCAAGCACCTATGTGGAGCTCTGTGCACGTCGGTCCACCGAAGGCTGAACAAGCAGCTGAATCGGGGCCTCCAGTAACAAAAGGTAAGGCTGCTTAGGAGGAATACATGAACATGCTGTGAATTAAATAAAAAGAGCACTAGCTTAAAAGTTACAACTGAACTACTTTATTATGCATGTGGCTTTCTTTCCTGAGGTATTTTTTGACCTGGGGAAGGACAGTATCACTTCAAAACCGTGGCAGCAAGGAAAAATTTTATCTGATCCCAGCGTTAGTAAGAAGTGGTAAGAGACAGGAAAATGCAAGAGCATTAAATTTGTATGAGGCAAGCTTTCCCGAAAATGGCAGGGGTGGGGGATGATGAGTGCTGATAGGACCTCACCTTACCAAACGGGCACCACAGACACTATGCTGCATAGTATGAAGCACTTGAACCCGTTCTGACACCAGTTTTATTTTGGGATCCATGTCAGCAGGTAGATCAATTGCCACTAGCAGTATTAGAACAGTTTTAGGAAAGGAAGCAAGTGACAGATACAGGAAAATGGAAACTAAAGAATGTAAAAGATTGTTAGCATTGTAAACCTTTGGGCAAACATAAAAATAATTGAAGCTTCGTCTTTTACATTTTCATTAATTTTTTCTCCGACTTGTGCTTTACATAACCTTAATTGCTGATGCTTAGAAGCACAAATTGAAAATAGATTACACACTTGTAACTGAGTGCAAACATATCTCTGTAGATAGTGGGTAATACCTCCAGCTCAGCACCCTGAACTTGATACACAAGAAAGCACTGACAGCTGAGAGTGTGCATACATTCCCTCACAAAAAAAGCAAAACCAAAAAGTAAGTCACATGCTCAGTGCATAGATACTCCCTGAAGACAACAAGAAGGAATTCTTAAATGCAGTTAAAACCGAGTATACGTATCAGGAAACTAAAATAATGCAAGAGCATGTGAAAACATGTCACGAAGTTAGAAGCGAAGAACTGAAGGCACAGGTCACTTGACCCCCCTCCTTTTTGGAAGTGTGCCCGCTCTTCTCAGGAGCCACGCCGTTTTGGAGAAGAGTGACACCACCTCCTCCCGAGCACACGTCCCGGTCACTCCTCTCAGTTCAGAGTCAGGCGACTTCGCGTCACGTACCAAACATAACAGGCACGGACCAAGAATCTTGGGGTTTTTCTTGCACAACCCTCAGGGGCCCACATCTGACCTCGCTGTGTAAGCCGTTATAATCAAAAGGAGTTCTAATCCATGGAGTCTGCAGCAGCTACTCTCTTTTTAAAGAAAACACTGCTGCAACAGAGGTTTAGCTCTCTCAAAGGCTGACACCCAGCCTTGGAAGAAGCAAGTGCCACAGCTAATAGCAGCACTGAAGGAAAAGCCTGCGCCTGCAGCTTTCCTCCCAGATTAACAAAAGGTGTTCTCAGATTAGCATACCATCCACTCTAGACATCCCGAAGAAAGCCTACAGGGCTGGGGCTATTTGAAAGACACTGTTCTGACACAAAGTACCTGTATTTAAGCCAGAACAAAGTCACAGTAACACGATCTCACTAATGTGCTAACTGGTTTCCTATGTCTGGGAGAGGCAAGGCTCTGCAAAGCTTGCAACTACACATCTCCAGATAAAATTTGATTGACATACTTCAAACTTTGGAACAGAAGCAAATTAATCAATATGCCCTGCAGTTCTGCACATCTGGACTAGAGGAGTGCTCTTTGCATTTAGGTGGAATTCAAGGGTCCCTATTTGTTAAGTGGTGACCACCTGTGGCTGTAGAATGACTAAAAGGGAAACTCCAAGGACAGCTGAGAACAAGATGCACACAGTGGAAACAGAAAATACATCCTTATTTAAATCAGCTCCAGTGCACAACTGCCAGAAGCAACCCCCAGAGATCTATGAGCCCCAGAGAGAAACAGCAGAGGCACAGTTTGGTCAGAAGCATTTGACATCACCCAGATTCATGTGTTCATGTCAAAATCATTATTCTAAGAATAATTCAACTGGAGTCACGAGTGAGCGTATCACACCGCACAAAGATCTTTGTTGAGCCTTTGTCCAGATGATTCCCTTCACAGAGAAAATGCTACAGCCAACATCTGCAGGAAATGCAGCACAGCTCACCACGAGCAGGCCTGTGAAGTGAAGTGAGGACCTGATATCCATGCTGCACTCACTGTCAAAGGTTTTACTTTGGACTGTCTCTAGCCTGACCCATTAGAGGTCAAAGCGCGTGAGATGTGCTCCTGAAGGACGTCCTCTCGTTCAGTTCCATCCCGAACAAATCCAAATCATGCACCTAAACTACTCTGCCATGTGAACCAATGCACATCAAGTGAAAACAATAATAAGACTGCTTAACGTGCAGATGTTTATGCAGTTATGCACCTTGTAATAATTCTTATATAAAGGTATCCCCACGGATCAGAACGAGGGGGACGGGTGCACAAAGGGGAAGTAAAGGCAATTTGGAAAAGCACAGAGTTTGGGTGATTTTTGCAAAAACTTGTTCTTCACACGTGTATGACATGCATGAGGTATCACAAGAAAAAAAAACAAAACCAAAAAACAAAGAGAATCACTAAAATTGCACAAGCCAGTTCAAGTATTAAGAAATGTGAGTTGCTCTGGGTCCCCGAGTTAAAAGGAATAATAGGAAGGAGAAAGAAAGCTCCCATTTTTTTATGCTATCAAGAGGAAAAAGAGTGGCAGTGTAGGAGACACTGAACAGTGGTTCCAAGTGAATTACTAAAGTTTCTAGAAAATTTAGAGGAAATCATCACGATCCTGGGGGAAAGAAGTCTTCAGAAAGAAGTTAGGAGAAAGTGTCTATATACAGGTACAGGGTAAATTAGTAAAAAAACGTTTGCTAGAGTACCAATACAGAACATTGGGAGGGAAAAAAATAGAAAAAAGGCTGAAGGAAACTGGAAATTGCTCACCCTTCTGCTTTCTGCTGCATGCTTAGCAAACCACTTCATTTAGAAGCACTTTGGACCATGCTTTTGTGTAATTCTAACACTCCTGAACTATCAAACTACAAAGCGAACTACTGAGTTCACCATAAAATACAGATTCTAAGTCTGGTAACTGATATTGTGTCCAATTCACTGTCTAGTGCAAAGACAGGTAGAGGTATATCACTGATCTTTGTGGAAGCCCACACAAACCTGGGGCAGCATCTTTTATTATCAGTTAAGTAACTTTGTTGCCAAGCTACATTTAAAAAGCAAATAATGTCTGTCTTAAGTTTGAATAAATTAAGGAACCCTACAGCTGTGTAAGTGAAGCTCATATATGTGATATGCACTTAAGTTATTTCCTCTGTGTTTGCTTTGTTCTTGTGCATGTCCAAAGATTCAGCTGCTAGAAAAAGTCACTTCAGTGATAGGAAGCAAGCAGATAGGAAGTAGGTTTCTCAAAAGCTGCCATACCTTAACAAAGCAGCCTACCACTGTTACAGAGCACAGATGAGAAAGCTCTGCTGACCCCTGCCCTGCTCATTCCCTGCAGCCCTGTCCCCCACCTCCTCCCCAGGACGCTATGTGATAAAACAAAAAAAGCTACTTTGAAAAAAAATGTAATCAGCTGGAAAAGACTTGCCAGTTAAATTGTTTCAAGTTACAGTAATAGCTTTTCAAATACTTTAAGATTTACTACTCTGTAGCATAGTAATAGTGCTAAGTCACACCACAAAGCTGTAAGCTACAGAAGTACAACCACCTATTTCTGCACTTCTATACTGTAAATATTCTTTGAAATTTGTACTCAAAGAGAAGGCAGGAAACAAGCAAGCAAATTACAATGTGCGAGCGCTTCCTGACTGGGTGTTTTCCTCCAGAGCAAATGTCTGAGGCACAGTACTTGGGCACGCTGTCTTACCTGTGCTCTCTCTTCATCAAATTCCAGGCAGCCCATACCATCCAGTCTCTGTAAATCTATCCAGCCTTTCCAGATTACACAGACACCATTGAGAATCATAGGTGCCTTCAAGTACACCTGAAATAAAAGCAAAACACACTCTGTAAATCTGAAAGCATTACACACATGCCTGCACAATGAAAACAGCAATGCAGGAAGCTTCTATATGTATTCCTAGAAGAACATCCCATCCAGCTGGTAACATGAGACTCCACTTAACAGCTTCTCCTGCCTCCTTTCCAAGAACTCGTTTTAATCAAGCGAATGCTGTAACTTTTGCCTGCTGTACTGGATGGAATAAATTTGAGCTGTGTTCTCATTTTATAAACTGGCACGCACAAGGAGTTGGTTAGAATTCCATCACCGCTTTCAGCTGCAGTAACTGTTGTTCTTGTCAGCTTACCATTGCATCACAAGGAAAGTGGCACGCTGCCAGACAGCGAAGATCCTTCACAGCACATTTAAATGGTTAAATGAGCATGTTTTCCTCCTCCCCAAAAGCACTGTATTTTACCCCACAGGTGAGTTCTTTCAACAAAGAGTAAGCAGCAGTTTCAGTCCTCCTCAATTTCACAAAGCAGAATTTAGTAAAATACATTGTACATACACACCATGCTGAAAATAAGAAAGTCTTCCATTGTCTATTCCAGCACTCGTGAAAGGCTTTTCAAAAGCAGAAACACCAGATGTACAAAACCCACCTCCAGCATCAATCTGCGCAGTGCCTTGAACAGCAGCAAGGAATAATGCACAAGCTTACGGCCCCACAGCTACATAATGGTAGCTAATACCATTAAATAGAAATAAATACTGAAAATAGAAGCATTTCCCCCCTCTAAAGACCAAGATTAACCTCCACACACAAATTTAAAAAGAAGTAAATACAACACTAAACAAGTTTGACACCCTACATTTAATGAGATCAGTCCTAAACAAAAAAAAAAAAAAAAAAAAAAAAAAAAAAATTCACAGCAAAATTACCCAAGTCATGAAAAAAATCAGCCTCTAGTAGTTATTTCAGCCGACTTGGCAAGTCAAACCACTTGTGGAACAGAAGTTTGTCTATGCTGAATTGCCGGGGAGGCACACCATACGCGCAGGCCAGCACCCGTTCCAGATGCAAAGACTGCCTAGACATTCAAAATATGAGTCTTCAGGAATGGCCCAGCTCGCCGGGGGGGAAATTTCACACAGTGTCTCCTCTAATGGCTCTAAATTCATCCTCTGACAAACCCTCATCAGCACACTGTAATTGATGTTTAGTGCTACGGTGCACTTCAAAGCACCCCGGCTGTGCCTGCCCGCTCGGCTCCACGCTTCGCAGCTAAGGCCGCTCGAGCAGAAAAAGGGAAGGCCCGGAGTTACGGGAGGTACAGAAGGAAGGTAAGCCTTCCTTACACAAAGGCTGTTCTGATCAAATTTAGGACTTAACACCACGAAAGGCAAACCACGAGTGGAAGAAAGGCAACGGACAAATAACACGAATCCAACTGACAAACAAGTAGCGTTATTTGCCAAAGAAAACTCACGTTTGCTCACTGAGCTTAGTTTTTACAACTCATCACATTTCGGTATGAAACACCCTCTAGAAGTTTTAATTAGTACAGCGTGCAGCAACGAAGAAATAGAGGTTACTTCAAGCGTGTCATCTGAGCATCAGCTCCCCAGCTGCAGGGTCTCCGCTGTCCTGGTGCAAGTCATCGCTGCCCTGGCCTCGCGGACGCGGGCTGGCCAAAGCCCCGCGAGCAGGAGGGAGATGTGGGCTACCAGGAAAGCACCTCCTGCAGCCCTCCTCTCAAGATTAATCACTTCATACACACTAAATACAACATTACTCTCTTTCAGCACGGGCTTCGCTCATTCATCCCACCAGCAATACACGACATGAGTACCATCAATGTAACTGATGCGTCAAATTGGTTTAGAAGAGTAAGACAGACAGAGAGGCTGTTAAAAATCAAGAGTCGTTCTCTCCTAAGAGTGCAGAATAATTCAACAAGAAAAAAGCACCATAAACCTAGCTATGGGTCTGTAAAGACCAGACAATCTGTACTCTAACACCATTTGTTTCCACAAACCCAAGCAGGTATTTTGCTGATCTTTGTTTAGGGTTTACCTTTCATTTAGCCTCCCCAACCCTTTTGCCCACAACAGAAACCTGGGAAATCAAAAAATTACACAGGACTTCGTACAGATTACAATATTTAGCTTTGCCAGTTGTCCAGAATGGATATAATTTTTTTTTTTTGTTTGCTCGTTTCTTTGACCAGGAACATGACACTGTCACCGACTGCCATGTTTCAGCAGCTGTTGTTCAATTGCCTTGGTCCTTGCAGCTGCTGGTGCCCAAGGTGCGAGCTTTAGGTAGCCCGGTGCGAACAGCAGGTAGCTCAGTACCCCAAAGCCAGTGCCTTAAGCATCGCCTGGAGCCCGAGCAGTGCTGGGAATTCCGCGAGTCTTCACAGGTCAGGGGGAAAAAGGGAAGCAAGCTGACAGAAGGGGTGTGATTCCCGATGCGCTAGGCACGCTGACCAGAGCCGAGCTGCTGATAAAGCAGCTGGTGAACCACCGGCACGCAGCCTGACCTTGGGAGATAAAGCGTAAAGTGCTCTGCCCCTGCTCCTCAATCAGAGCCCTGACAGCCTTACGCCACCGGGTTTGGTAGGTCTTCAATTCTTCCAGCATCAAAACCCAGATAATAAACACTTTTCACTTCTGAAAGGGTGAATTTCTTAACAAGCCATTTGAGCTTGAAGTTACCATATAATCATTCAAATTTAGTATAATTCACATTGAAAGCCGCATGTGCTTATGCAGGAACTTTTCTCTCATTAAAACACACAATAAAGCAAACTGGCGCTTTTTCCTTTATTGTAGAGAAAGGAATTTAGACTCCTTTTCCCCCTCTTTCCGGGGAATGGAAACCACCTAAGACTGTAGCCAAAACCGTTTAACCACACATTTCCTTCTTTTCAGATAAAGCCATGCTGGTTCCCTTTCAATTTCCAAACTTAACAGAATATTAATAAATTACTGCTCTTGTCTAGGATCACACGATGTCAGCACACCTCGAAATCCAGCACAGAGTTATCTTTTAAGAACCTTCAAGCCACCTGATATCTATAAAGACCCTGATTTCCCCCTTAATATTACTGAACTATAAAACTTGGATTAAAACCAGATAAAAGGATGGCTTTGCTAGAATAACTCTTTCAAGGTTTTGTTGCTAACCCCAGATTAACTGCATTTATATAATCTTATAAACCATCCGCAACCCATCTGTTGCTTTCAATAATAGTATTTAGAAGCCAGCCTTGTAGAACTCAGACTGCTAGATTTTGAGACCTAGCTAAACTGGCACATATTGAAGTCCACACTTTTTAGTAGCTTATAGCAGCTGAACTTTTGTTCAGGTGGCTGTTACGCAAAAACTTCATTTCACTTCAAACTACATTTTCCACTCCCACTATAAATCACTGTAGGATTATAATTTTTTTTGAAAGAAAAGCAGATATGTTGCTTTGATGTTGGAACCAGGTTGGCTCTCAGTGTTCAAACAAATACTCTGATTGCTGCCCAAACAACCAACGAGAGCAAACACACTTATCTCCTGGCAGATTACCTGGCTCGAGGATGAGCGACACCACAAACGTGAACTTGAGAAGACGCCGCATGAACCCGTTAGGCCCAAAGAAGCTGAGCTGTGCTTGTGCCTTCCTGACCTGCCAGCAGCCCTCTGGGCCACACCTCCCCTGCGCAGCGTCTCACCTTCCATTTCACACCCTTTGAACTATTCCACATTATTTCTCTTCATCTGCATTCAAATGAGTAACCCTCTCCTCCAACTGCGACTAATTGAGAGCTAGCTGTGCTGTTTTAAAAAAAAGAAGCAGGGGCTTGGCTCATGTAACACCATTTGTTCATATTTCAAAAGCCAAACTTGATTTGAATATAGCGAAGCAGACAGACAACAATTCTCAATGACAAAAAAAAAAAAAGCTGTTTTAGTCGAGCACAAGACGTAAAACCTCAGTTTCACATCCTATTTTTGTCCTCTAGTAAATCCTTATCTCGCAACAGCAGGGTATTTAACTGATGCGATGCAGATATGCTATCTGTGTGCTCCATCCACACATCCTGCAGTTACAGAAAATGTTCCCTCTCCCTCAAGCCCCCCAGCCATTTCCTCCCCCAGAGATTGCACACAGTTCTCACCACCCACTGCCTAATGAATCAGCACGCTCGCAACAGCCGCTGCTGGGACAACCTTCACCCCCCCAGGAAACACCAGTCCCCAGCGAAGCGGTGCCGTCCCCTCCCTTCTGTTTTCATTTTCCCAGCAAGCTGGAGCAAAAGGCGTTCTTTCAGAAGCCGCTCGGTTCTGACTCACCCTCTGCCTCGTCACACGTCTGCCCATTCATAACCGCTCGCACAAGCTGCCTCTCGGTCGAGCCACGTACCTACGTTCCAGTTCTCATCCCACCGGCCCCTGAATCATACCCCACTTTTAAATATTTAAACAGCAATCTCCCCAGTGACTTCATATGCGAAACACTGACCACTAAGAAAGAAACAGCTGTAAACATTTACTCCAAGTAAGAAAGATGTTAAATCCGTTAGGGCTAACCTCATCGTTTCAGCTTCTCATAACGCCGTCGCTGTACGCTGCTGAAAGGAGACTAGCTATTCAAATAGGAAATTATATATTCATCTGTTTCCTTTAACAGAAATCTCAAAGGAGTACACAGACGTTTTCATAAGTAAAATGCTGTGGTCTTGCCATACAAATTTGGCGTGACTGTTGAGTCGAGCTCCCCTCCCCAAACACCACGACTCTCACACGAGTATCCTAATCAGGGGGCTTCAGTAGCCTGGGTTTCAAACAGGGGGCAGGGCAGGAGGGAAGCAACCTAAGAAAAAAAGAAAAAACAAAAAAATCCCCTCTCCTAAAACTTTGCAAGAGAATGCATACACTAAAATCCTGAGTTACTCATCTAGGGAAAAAAAGATTAGTTCCAATGAGCATAACGGTATCTAGATTGGTGAAGTTACAGTAAAAGCCGACACTCCACACGAGGCTTCAGACAACACTTCTAAAACATGAGTGATCAATATCCAAAAGAAACTAATGTAAAATAACAAAGTCAAGAATGGAGTTTACAGCAGTTACCAGTGTCAGCTCACTCTGAAACAGAACCCCTGTGACACAGTTACAGCTGGGGCTGAAACAGGGAATAGAAACAGAGGAAAAGAATCCCACTTGAAGTCACCAGGAGCGAAACAGGCTTTTTGGTGCTTTTAATCTGAGAACGACAGAGACATCACCACAAACTGGAAGAGCTCATGAAAGCCAACGAATTCAGATCAATCCTTACATCTATCATGCTTCAAAGCATATGATTATCATGCCTTTAAACACAAAAAGAAAATGCTTTTTAAGTTACTTTGAAAGCTACATCTTGAAATGGCTTCCGCTCTATGAAAGTGAGGTTCTGTTCATTTTAAACTTTACGCTATTCTGTAAAAACGCAAAGGAAGCGATACTTCCTGACAAAACACGACTCTTTAGGAAAGAGTTGTACGTGGATGACCGAACCGTGGCTTTCAAGATGAATACAGCCCGCAGGCCCCTCAAGGGTGGCACCGAGGTCACCGCAGGCCCGCGGCTGCTGGCGAGGGGCCCCAGGGCACAGCGGTGGGCACAGGAGACCCCAGCGCTGAGGCCACCACATCTCCGCCCAGACCTGCTCCGAGAGCTCTTCCTTTTCCCGGTGGTGCACGCGAAGGTATCCCGCCTGCAGCTTTCCAGCTGCGTAAGCCATTTGGTAAGAGGCCTGTAAGTCTCGGAATGATCAGGCCTACTGCAGGGCATCAACTATTCTTTGGAAAAAGCCCTTTTCAACTTTTTAGTTTTCCTCTGTTACCTACACACACCTTAAATACAGCCAAACAAAAAAAGCCATCCCAGGCATTAGTTTTTACAGGCCACAAGAAGAGTTTGTGAAAGAAAGATTAACATTCGAAATGAAATAGGGTTGCTCTATTTCATCAGCTCTGACAAAGGTCAATTCCTCAGGCAAAACAGAAATATTAACAAAACACCGCGCTTGCTAAGAGTCTCGATCTAGACTGTTATGCTCAGAAAAAAATGAAAATAGATTTCTAAATGCAGCCTCTCGTACTACAGTGTTTTAAGATCACAAAAAGCAGTGAAAATACAAATACACCGACTGTCAGGAACAAATTATCTTGAAGAAAGAATTTGCTGAAATACAAACTACCCCATGGATTGCTAACAGTCTGTACTAGAATTTTAATAACAACAAGCAAAAAGTAAAAATTAATTTGTTAGCCCTGAGCTTGGCTACTATTTGCAGGGTTGTGTTGCACATAAGCTGTTACAATCGTTGTTAAGATCTTAAACCCTTGGTTTTCCCCTTTTAGAGCAACATCTCTCTTGTTCATTCTCCTTCTGCATATTGGAACTTGAGATAAATTTAAAGCTTAAAGTGTACTAGAAAAGTTGCAACTATGAATTAATTTCTCAGGAAGACTTTAAATTTAGTTTGACAGTTACCAAAATATTGTACACACCAGATTCAGAAGTTGGAAGAATACAATTTTTTTTTGGTGGTGTTGGTTGTTTTTTTTTTTCCTCCAAAAACCACAAGTTTTAGACTCATAAATGTATTTTTCCCTCCTCTAGAGAAACCTATGAATTCACACATGCCTATATGTACATGCTAACGTCAACGATGACTGAAGATGCAGCCTGAAATATTAACTTGAGGCATTTCACAGTCAAGAAGAAAAAATAATCTCAAAACCCTTCTCATTAAGTTCTATTCAAGAACACCACAAGTACCTATTTTAGCTCTCCAGCTACAGCAGGAAGCGTTTGGCCAACAAACGATAGCATTCCCTTAGTGTATTCCCTCAGGAAAGAACACACTCAGATTCAGAACTGCAAACCAGCTCAGAAAATACTTGCTACAATTTCCAGCTTCATAGCAAAGCCTGATTGCCCAGCAGTGTGCACTTCTAAGATATGCTTACATAAATCACCTGTTTTTATCACAAACAAAACTAAAGTTTTGGGAAATGCCCATCTATATACAATTCAGATGTATTATTCAATGCAGCACCATCCATTTTTACAAGCCTGTGTGGCAAACAAATTCAGGTGTGGACTCCCACTAAAAGCATCTTTGCAAGTAGTGTCAGAGCTGTGACAGCCTCTCTCAACATGCTTTCTGTATTACTGAAATACTACAGTGATGATTTTTGTTTTGGTTTCTCTAAGTTAAAACAATACAAGTAGAAAAATCCTTTTTTCACTTTACTGCAGAGCCAGAATTTACAAGCCACTTTTATAAAAAAACTAATATCTCTATTTTTTTGATGGCTTTGCATGGTTAGCTAACCTATGGAATCACGACTCCTTTTCCAAAGCAGATCAACATTTCATTAAATTATACAGGTTACTATTTCAGCTAACTAAAAAACAAGTTATAACTAAAAACACAAATCTTTAAGGTACAAGGTCATAAGGTATGAAGCTTTAATGATGCCAGAACAAATGTGATTAAAATCTGTGGAGACCTCAGCATTTTATTCCTGGATTAAGATTGCTGGCCAGTGCTTATGCTTAAAAGTTAGCACAGAAAAATCTAAAATGCTATTGCACAGAAATGATACTTGTTGTTTAATAACAGATATATCTGCAGACAGAGCTCATCTTTCCAAAATATTGTAATTGCTGGACTGAGCAGGAAACATACACTGCACTTCACCAAAACTCCCCCCAAAAAACACCCTAATATAAAGCAAAAGGCAGGTGACTTCTTTTTTTTTTGCAGTGTTGCTACAAGAAAAGTCTAATGCTTCCCAACATAAAATGGTTCATGCTCAGACTCCCTCTGTATGCCTTCAAATAGACAAAACCAACCACACAGCTGGAACTCAGAGTCAGCAAAAATGCAAGGAGCAGAATATAGGGATAATCTGAAAGGCAAATACACGTTGGGGTTTTCCCCTGTGAAAGTTTTCAGGGTCTTTCATCAGCACATCTTTACCACCAGAATCTACATTTAGAGAAAGACGACTGGATTTTCCATCTCCTCTCCCTGAAGGGCAGGTATTAAAAAAGTTCCAATTTTTACTGCAACATTTTAAAAGAAGAACGTTGTTGCAGCAAAATATTGCAGACTGCTGCTGTTTCGCTGCTGCAAGAATGCAAACATGTAACTGAGAAACGCTCCTGCTCACAAAACCAGTTAACTAACAGGGACGCACGCTGTTTTCTGCCACGTTGACAGAATATATTTTCCAGACACAAATTTCAAAATTGGTTGGGAAATTAGTTCTTTTTGAGCTTTTAGAAAATAGCATAACAAAACCCAGTTATAACTAGAAACTCCAACGAGGGTTTAGAAAGAGAGGTTTATCTAAAACACAGTATTTACACCATGCTACTTGTGTGCAAATAAACACTCAAACCTGTATTTTTAAACCGAGAATTTGAAATGTGTAATGCGAGTGTACTCAACCAGAAAATACCCGATCTTGACAATATGGGCAAGCAACTAATAAAAACCACCTGGGAATTGACCTGAGCAAGAGAGGGGCAAGAAAAATTGTTCCTTCTGCCTTCATTTTGCTCTTGAGCACTTCGACAGCCTCCCCTTTCCCCCTTAAGCAGGATTCGAGTCTGGAAAAACTGAAGAAGTCCCACAAGCTGTACAAATAAACTGCATTATACCAGAACTTACTGGGGAAAGCAAAAAAAAAAAAA